>CM050453.2:11800000-11971510 GCA_027563935.2 Costus lasius
TGAGTCGACCCAGTGGTCAACTATGCATGCGCCATGGGCTGAACAACTTACATGAGTTTTGGCAAGCGGGTGTGACCCCGGGCCTAACTCATGTGTGTTCACTGGTTGTCTCAACCAGACCTCGCTACACGCCTTTGATGCAGTCGACCTATAGCCACCTTATGCTTGCGCATAGGTGCCATCTGGTCGACCCATCTAGGCTGCAGATGGTCTGATCAGACTAGTTGGATCTTAACTAGAGATGACTTCAACCCTACTAACCCGTCTAAGGACTTATAGCAGGCGGCACTTAGATCTAAGGTGAGTCGCGCAAGTAAAGAAGTTTTTGAGAAAAACTAAATGGATGCGCCAACCAGATACATGCGCTAATGATAAAAATCATACATCATGTTGTTTTCGCATGAATAACTTTCGCATGTAGTTTAGATCTAAGGTGTTGCGCAAACATGGATCACTAAAGTTAAGCAATCATACAAACATGCATATAACTTTGCTCTGATACCAATTGAAAGTCCCCTAAGAGACGGGGAGTGAAACCCTAATAGGCGCATATGGAGGTTTTCATGCAGCGGAAGGGGTTTCTAGGGATCGAATGCATGATATATGATCAACTTTAAAATCAATTGCATAGAATGGTAGCGACTCATACCATGGCCATCGCTTGGATGGTGTCTAGGAAGAAGAGAGAACGATGGGGTTCTCCTCCAAAGCGCCACACACAAGATGATCGATGACTTGCTCCTTGGACGCTCCTTGTGCTAGCAAGGTTCTCCAAGTGACCTTGTCGTGTGAGAAGGGATGAAGAAGATGAGATCCACTGCTTGGCGATTCTTCCTTGTCGTCAAAGCCTCTTCCACGAGAATGCCCCAAAAAAAAAACACGAGAAGAGAGGGGCGACAACAATAGGAGTGAAGAGGTGAGGCGTGGTCACGTATGTGATCATGCTTTCTAAAAATAGAAAGCCACTCCTCAACATGCGATCAAGGGTTTTTCCCAATCGCATATTTCTCTTAACTTGAACCGTGCGCTCACATGATGAGCTGGTTCAATTTTGTTTGGTTCAAAGACCAATTAACCCAAGCTATTAGTCCAGATCACATTAAACCCTAAGGTTCTTGATCTGACCGTTGATCTCTTGATGCTCCTGATCTCACCGATCTAGCATCCATTCTCTCAATCGAAGCTTACCGATCTCAAGCCCTAATCAATCAAACATGATCAGACCAGATCTCACTCACAATCAGAGATTAAATCCCTTTAAACTGAACCTAAACAATTCAGTCCACACGATCTGACTTAAGTAAGCCATATCATCAAATTGTGCGACCCTAAGGGTTTCCTTTAAATGTCGGTAACGATAACTTACGTCATCACGATCAGTGAGGGGTATCTAGCAACACATCACTGTCTCCCGATATAAAAGAAAGAGTCTTCCAAGACTACACCCAAACCACAGCACAAGTGTGAATCCACTTCACCAGGCATACATGATTCCTTTGCCACTGGATGTTCTTATTGGACAAGCGTGTCAAGCCTGTAGCTCCAATATGATGAGCATGATTAGATCAGATGAACATAGTCACCTGGGTATGGCCATACACTTTCTCAATCATCTCATCCAGGGGGGCCCCTTTAGAACATCACACTCCAAACAAGGAGACGGCAATCCTATATCTATCACTAGCGCCCTAACATGACTCAAGTTCACCATCCAAGATAGTCTATAACCATTATATTTCAAATGATATTGAACTACCTCAAAACAATGACAATCATCATTTAGAAACACAAGTGATTTCAAGTCAGAGGACATGTGCCACTTGTTGCAAACAAGGATTATTCACATTGTGACAAGCAATTGAATATCCTAGTAGGGTCTGTCCAGTACATCCAATGTACCCATGAGTCTACATCTTATTCCATGCTCGAAGCATCCTATAAGATTAGAACACATATTAGTCTCAATCATATCAAGGCTGTCTCATGTTCACCAAGATATATCGACTAAGGACAAAAGTACATGTCAGCCTAGCTGAACAGCTTTGAGACATTATTCAGAAGCACATGTATTGCAGCAGACAATGTAACAAACTGAATAACAATCATTGCCTTTATAAACAAAAGAGTTTATACATGATACTGATAGTATCCCAAGGCCTCAAACATTAGCCTTAAGGGCATACCCCAACAGATACTAATGCCGGAGATGAGAAAGAAGCATATACAAAATTACTCGACTCCACTCAAAAAATTGAAAGCAAGAGAGAGAAGTTGGAGTTTCCAAGTGTAGTGAAACCGGAGGTAACCACTGCACAAAAGATTGAACTTAAAGTCCTACCAAATAACCTAAGGTATGAATTCCTTGGTGATGACTCCACCCTTCCGGTTATCGTCGATGCGAACTTAAGTAAGTATCAAACTCAACTTCTTCTTGAAGAGCTTAAACAACGAAAGAAGGTAATTGGATATTCTATTGATGATATCAAGGGTATTAATCCATCTCTTTGTATGCACAGGATCTTCCTAGAAGAGGGAAGTAAGCCCACCGTGGAATGCCAAAGACGTTTAAATCCTAATATGAAGGATGTTGTCAAAAAGGAGATACTCAAACTTTTGGACGCCGGGGTGATCTACCCGATCTCGGACAGCAAATGGGTTAGCCCCGTTCATGTGGTCCCAAAGAAAGGGGGAGTGACAGTGGTCAAGAATGAAAATAATGAGCTGATTCCTACGCGAACGGTAACCGGGTGGCGCATGTGTATAGATTACCGAAAATTGAACACAGCCACCCGAAAAGATCATTTTCCTCTTCCATTCATTGATCAAATGTTAGAACGCTTAGCATGTAACTCACATTTCTGTTTTTTGGATGGTTTTTCAGGATTCTTTCAAATCCCGATACATCCGGACGATCAAGAAAAGACAACGTTTACATGCCCGTTCGGGACATTCGCATACCGACGCATGCCATTCGGGTTATGCAATGCACCCGCCACGTTTCAACGGTGCATGATGGCAATTTTTTTCGATCACCTTGAAATGATTATGGATGTGTTTATGGATGATTTTTCAGTTTATGGATCCTCTTTTGATGCTTGTTTAACGAACTTATCAAAGATTCTGCAGAGATGCGAGGAGGTAGACTTAGTCCTTAATTGGGAAAAATGTCATTTTATGGTCAAAGAAGGTATTGTCCTAGGGCACTTGATATCTGAGCGCGGTATCGAGGTGGATAAAGCCAAAGTATATGTTATTGAGAGGATGCCACCTCCCTCTACGGTGAAGGGAATCCGTAGCTTCCTTGGACATGCTGGATTTTACCGTCGGTTTATCAAAGACTTTTCCATCATTTCTAAGCCCCTTACTAGTCTCCTTGCTAAAGATGCTCCATTTATTTTTGATCAAGATTGTTTGACTGCTTTTTGCAAACTGAAGGCATCATTAACTTCTGCTCCTATCATGCAGCCCCCAGATTGGTCGTGCCCATTCGAGTTGATGTGCGATGCGAGTGATTTTGCGGTTGGCGTAGCCCTAGGGCAGCGCAAGGATGGGAGGCTGCATGCTATCTACTATGCGAGTAAAACCTTGGATGGAGCGCAAGCCAACTATGCCACCACTGAAAAAGAACTATTAGCGATCGTGTTTGCATTCGATAAGTTTCGCTCCTACTTAGCCAATTCTAAGGTTATCGTTTTCACTGACCATGCAGCTATCCGATACCTCATCACCAAAAAGGACGCTAAACCGAGACTCATCCGCTGGATACTTCTACTGCAAGAATTCGATCTAGAAATCAAAGATAAAAAGGGAACTGAAAATGTAGTCGCGGATCATCTTTCGCGCCTTAGAGAGGAACAATGCACTGAAGATGTTGTGAATCCACCGATAAATGATATGTTCCCCGACGAACACCTTTTAGCTGTCACTCATGACGGCACACCCTGGTATGCCGATTTTGTGAATTATTTGGTATCTAACATTCTACCCCCAGATCTAACCTTTCAGAGGAAGAAGAAGTTTCTTTCAGATGTGCGGCATTATTATTGGGATGATCCACTCTTGTATCGAAGATATGCAGACGGTATTTACAGAAGATGTATACCGGAGTGGGAAGTTCGGGATGTTCTGTATCAATGTCACACATCACCGTATGGAGGACATGCAAGCACTTCCAAAACCACCTTTAAAGTGTTGCAATCCGGTTTCTATTGGCCAACCTTGTTTAAAGATACCTGGAGTTACGTTCGCTCTTGCGATCAATGCCAACGCACCGGAAACATATCAAGACATGACGAAATGCCCATGCACACTATTTTGGAAGTTGAAGTATTTGACGTGTGGGGTATTGACTTCATGGGACCCTTTCCCTCTTCCCACAACAATAGATTCATTCTCGTAGCAGTTGACTATGTGTCAAAGTGGGTGGAGGCAATGGCTTCACCAACTAATGATTCCCGTGTAGTCATGAGAATGTTTAGCAAAATCATTTTACCAAGGTTTGGAACACCAAGGGTGGTTATTAGTGACGGGGGATCTCATTTCATGGAGCGCAAATTCAAAACCCTTATGAAGAAATATGGAATTCTGCACAAAGTCGCCACACCATATCATTCCCAAACAAGTGGCCAAGTAGAAGTATCAAATAGAGAAATTAAGCGGATTTTGGAGAAAACAGTTTCTCGCTCAAGAACAGATTGGTCACTAAGATTGGATGATGCCTTGTGGGCCTACCGTACCGCATTCAAAACGCCCATCGGTATGTCCCCCTTCCAGCTAGTGTATGGTAAATCATGCCATTTACCCGTGGAAATTCAGCACAAAGCATTTTGGGCAGTCAAGCTGCTGAACTTTGACCTTAAAGACGCCGGGGATAAACGCAAATTGCAAATCAATGAACTAGACGAATTTCGACGGGAAGCTTATGAGAATGCTAGAATATTTAAGGAGCGCACAAAGAATTGGCACGATTCTCGCATTACCAAGAAAAGTTTCCAAGTTGGCGATCATGTACTGTTGTTCAACTCTAGGTTGAAGCTCTTCCCCGAAAAACTAAGGACGAGATGGTCTGGCCCTTTTGTTATTCAGCACATCTTTCCTCACGGAGCTATTGAAATATGGAGTGAGGGCACCGGTAATTTCAAAGTAAATGGACATCGCCTCAAGCATTACTTCCATGGAGATCCGATAAAGAAAGGGATGTCACATACCTTGTCCGACCCTACCTGAATGCCAGCCACGGTCAAGCTAATGACCTAAAACTAGCGCTTCTTGGGAGGCAACCCAAGAATCTCTTCTCCTTTTCATTTCCTTTTGTTCCGTCTTTTACCTTTATGCAATGCTTTTTGTTAATATTGTTTAGTTTACTAAGTTCTGAAATTCTAAATTAGTCTTTGTTGGGTTCACCTCACTTGCATCATTATTCAGTCTACTTTTCTAGATTTTGGTCTCACCCTTCTTATTCTGCAATTGTAGCTGACACCTTTGAGATGATGAAGAAATGTATCAAGGGATGCTGAATGGACTGAGGAATGAAGAAACTGCTGATAATCTGTTCTGAGAAATGAGGAAATAAGCTGAAATGGTATAAAAGTACTATTCCTTACCAGATTTGGAAATAGCGAGATGCGCTGGACTCCTTGGTGGAAGATTTGGAGCAGCCTTGAGATGTGGAGCAGCCACCATTATCTATTGGGTTATATTATCAGTCACCACTTCCCATATTTCCTTGAAGGAGTGGTTGAAGCAACAATGCTGCTCTTTACCGGATTTTTAAAACAGGGAACTACATTGAAGGAACACTGTTCCTTACCGGTTTCTAACATGAAAGCAGTGCTGAACTTCATGCTGCTGTGATACGTTATAAGAGAAATGGGGAGGGATCCCCAATCCGTGGAGGTTATTGAGGCCCAAGCTCCATTTTCAGAATCTCTTATGCCAAAAAAGGAGTGGGGAGTTACAAGCATGCAGGAACACTGTTCCTTACTGGCGTCACCAGCTTGAGTGAATGAGGAAACTTCTCCTTGATCTTTCTCTCCTCATCCCTATCAGTACTTGGTGCTCAATTTCAACTATTTGACTCGCCAGAAAATTACTCTGAAAATTCACTACAACCGAGATTTTCCCAGGTCACCTGACGAAATTTTCCCACCCTGGGAAACTCTCTGTCCACTCCGGATCAGAAGCCACAGAAGTCTTCCCAGGTCACTTGACGGAATTTTCCCACCTGGAAAATTCTTTGTCAACTTTGGACAGAAGCCTTCCCAGGGCACCTGACGGAATTTTCCCACCTGGGAAATTCTTTGTCAACTTTGGACAGAAGCCTTCCCAAGTCACCTGACGAAATTTTCCCAACCGGCCGCAGCAGAACCTTATTGCACAGAGGCTTTCCCAGTGGCGCCTACGAAATTTTCCCGGGTGGGAATTCATCCACTTATAAAGATTCGCGAGTGGGATTAGGGTTTTTCCCACTCGCTTCCCAGCCGCCACCAACTTCCCTTCCTGCACCTGCAGCCTCTCCTAGCCTTCAGATCTCCCCTCGCCGGCACCCTGCAAGCTCGAAGCCCTCTTCTTCCCCAGCAGAAGATCACTTCCAGATCCAGTCCCCGCTTTCGCTCTCTGCGTGCGTCGTAGCTCCGATCGCTGCATTCCTCCGCCTTCCACCTCGATGGCGCCCAAACGAGCCGCTAAAGGGAAATGACCTTCCACGCCCAGCACGCCCGTAGCACCTTCCACCGAGGCAGACATTGTCTTCCGCATTGATGAGCAGCGCCATCGCTTTCAAGCTCTCCAAGGAAGGCGTATTGTTCATACACGGTACGCAGATTCATCCACGCTTCAACAACTCGGACTCCTCGACGATATCCGGTGGATGTTCCAACAGATTGGGTGGGATCATTTCCTCGAGAGCAACTTCCCAACTTTTCCCCTGCTAGTGACTGAGTTCCTCAGCTCCCTCTCAGTCCAAGTCGACATTCATGATGAAGACAACCCAGGGCGCTTAGAGTTCCGACTTGGCAATGTAGACCACCGTCTTTCTCTCGAAGAACTGAACAACATATTTGGATTTCCCTCCAGTGCTCCACGATGTCTGCCCGCAGCATTTCACGACTCCACATTTTGGCGGCAGATCACTTCTGAGCATGCTTACTCATCCAAGGGTGCAAGATCAGCTCCCGTGACCAACCCCTGCATCAAGTATGCCCATCGTGTGCTCTCTAACACTATCTTCGGTCGCGGGGAAAGTGAGAGCACCGTCCGGCGATCCGAACTATTTGTCCTTTGGGCTATGCTGCACGGCCACATCTTCAACTCAGCATTCTTCCTCGTCAAGCAGCTCGACAAAGTCGCACGGGCAAAGAAGGGATCTATTGTCCTCGGTGGCCTCATCACCCCTATCGCTATCGCCCTTGGCATGGAACCTTACCGAATGGAAAGAGCACCTGGACACAATAAAATCGACATCGAATCCTGCGTTGCTATGCGGATGATTGCAAGGGAAGGTGGAATGCTCCGCCTTATTTTACCTCGAGGTCTCATCTTGTACCTCCCCAACACAGCCAGAACTTCCGTACAAGATCGCCAGAACTGGCGTATCACCTCCGTCGTAGACCTTGACGCTGAAGAGCAGCCACCCCCCTTGGCAACCGACGCGCCCGCGGGTTCCTCCCTGTCTAGCCGACATCCCCATACAACCACGGACCAAATTATACGCGCCTCCTACTCCGAGATTCTTCAGCTTAGGCACTCGCAAGCACGCATATTCGCAAAAGTTAACGACATTGCCACTTTCCTCCACGACCATCTCCAGTATCCAAGCCCCGAGGAACCCGAAGCCTCTGATGATTCAAACGCCCCGGGTGACACTTAGCTCGGAGAGGATATACCACCCCTGTGAGTACTCCATGCCTATTATTTATTCACATTTCACTTTCATGCATAGGGACTATGCATCATTTCGTGTTGGGGGTGGGGTATGCATCGTTGCTTTGCTTGTGATACATGCTCTTGTTTTCTTTAGTCTAGTTCCTATTATCTTAGATTAGCATTAGACATTACATCATGAACATTAACACCAGATCTACATTTCCCAGAGAATTGTGAACTTATAGTTGAGATTGGTTTTATGGTCTGATGATAGTATCCTGTCATTGTCTTTCTGAATTAGGTCTTGTGCTCTAACCTTAAACGATAATTAACTCATCGGAAGAATGATAATCCTAGGAATCATGCCTTAAGTAAACTAAGTCACATCTCTTACGTTTCCTACTCTTGTTAAAAACTTTTGCATTCCATTTATTTGCGCAGTGACCTATATGTCCAAGTAAAACTCTTGGAAAAGAATTTAAGGAGAGAAAAGTGCTCTCAAAAGAGAGCGAGGAATTATTTTGACCCAAAAAAAAAAGAGAGAAACAAAGGAGATAAAAGTGCCCTCAAAAGAGGGCGAGGAGCTAAATAGAGAAAAATATGAGGAGAGAAAAGTGTCCCAAAAAAGGGACGAGGAGGAAATAAGAATTGCATGACGATCCCAAATACTAATTCTAAATCTTTTCCTTTAAATTGAAATGAAGTTCGTGGACAAACTAGGCATTGCGCAAGTTATGAATGCACAGTCAAAGCTTGACAAAGGACATAAGATGAGGGAGCTTAATTCTCTTTTAAGTCATGAAACTTAGGCATTTGAATTTCCGAAGATGAGAAAACTTGAAGTAAAATCTTTATTAGAGCATTGACCTTGTAAGAAGACATGACCGGAAACCAACTCAGTAGTCATAAAACTCTCTCAATTATAATGTTCATGAACCTAGGAATTACTGCTTGCTTGAGGACAAGCAAGAATTTAAGTGTGGGGATATTTGATGCGATGCATTTATGCTTGGTATTTTCATATACTATGAAGCATTTTTTCTGTTAAATCATCGCTTTTGCATCATCATTTTTACTTAAATTCTTCCATATGCGCGGAATCTACACAAGATCTGGTGTTATCTAACTTTTCAGGAAATTCTGAAGAAACTGAAGTTTTCACAGCCGGGTTGAGAAGATTTTCCCAACCTGGGAAAAGTTCCGCCTGTCACAAAAATCTGCTCGACTCTAACTCGGTGGGCTCCAAATCTTAGGGGTACTTTGGTAAATGTTAATCACGACTATAGGGGGATAAAAGGGAAGCTTTGAGACCTTAATCAAGGATGAAACCCTAATCAAGAGAAGGGAGAAACGGCTGTGGACGTGACCTGGGCGGCTGGAGAAGACAAAACACGATTTCAAGGAAAAGAGGAGCCCTTGGAAGCCCCTAGCAAAGATTTCTTCATCTACTCAGAAAGGGGAGTCAAGATATCTCTTAATCCTTCATTTTCATTGTTGCTTCTACCCTCCAAATGGATTTCTTGAGTGTGAGCTTGTTGTCGAATATTCATGACGTCTCTAAGATGATTGTAGCTTAAAATACTATCGGGGTTAGGGCTTAGCCCTATGCCTAAAACACATTCATGAAGTAGTTTATTATTTTGACATGTTGGTTTGATTTAGTTGACCTAGCATATGTGTTTGTCATTTCCTTACAACTCTTATTGCATATTATTGATCTCCGATATAGAGAGAAAAAGCGACAGCCCAATCTCGATATCGGTGTTTGTATGTTTTGGACGTTGGGAGAAAAAGCGACAGCCCAATCCCGACGTCGGATCTCGTATGCTTGGGCGCATGAAGAAGAGCACGAAAGTAGCTCTTCTCCCACGTGAGAGAACAGCTATCCATCCCTCGCCCCATGGGCCTATGTAAATTTACAAGCCACGAAAGTAGGAGGTAGATTTGCATAAGCACCGAACCGTGCTGCTGAAAGGGGGCGGTTTGTACCATTTGATGGATCTCTTCAACTTATCAAACTTTGCATATCATGTAGTTACTATTTTCATTCGCGGATTGGCATAGCGGTGAAGTCCGATGCCCCGATATTCTCCCATAATAGAAATCCGATCGTTTATCTGTCCGCTTGCTACTTTCCTTGCTTAGCATTTACTTATTAATTGTTAGTTATTTCGATCGCTTTAAATCATCCCTTGATTTGTCTAGACTGCGACTCAAGGATTTACCGGTACTTGACAAATTGGTCTCTGTGGACGATATAATTTACTACTTCGATTAGACCGTACACTTGCGGGCTCATCACTTGTCCACCGCCGTCCGCGTCTTCTTCGCCGCCCCAGTCTCGCCGCCAGTTGCTGGACCTCACCTCCATACCGGCTTGGAAGGCACAGCCGGCAGCCACTTCATCGGAAAGGAGTCGGCGGCCTGAGCAATCGCCGAGGTAAACTCTTTCCTCGCTGTCGTTTTTTCCTTCTTCCTCGGTCGAGCTCACGGCTCTCGAGCGGTTCCTGTTCTTTGTCTCCGACAATGGTGTGTGTGTGCTTGCATCCTTCTTCTCCTGCTCCTCAGGCGAGCCCTCCTCTCTTCTCGGCTGCCGGCCCACCTGCGTGCAGGAATTTCCGTAGCCAGCTCGTGCCTGCGTGTGTGAGTTGTCCCTCCGTCGTCTGCATGTGACGTTTGTCATGATGGTTGCTCTGCCTGTGCGTGAGTTGTCCGTCTGTCCCCTATATCTGAGCGGACTCACACGCCCACACGTGACTTTCCAGCCGCCATCCGCCTGCTTCCCTCAGTCGCCGGGTAACCTTTCCGGCACTACCAGTCGTCAGAGGACTACCCCTCCTCTCCTCCTTGACATCCCTGCGCCGAGGAGAGGGCCGCGTGCCCCTTTAGTCGTCCAACAAATGCACATAAGGTGTGCTTCGGTGGACGCGTGTGGCCAACCTTCTTGGCCGTCAACCAGCGTGAGTTCCCTCGGCATGGACACATAGGTACGCGCAAACCTGCGGGGTACCCCTCAGGTCGTTCTCACCTACGCGCGAGAAGGACGAGTCCGTTGGTTCCTTTGTCCCCTACGTGGGACGTCGCCCACGGAACGTCGTCTGACCTCTTCGCTGGCATGCGAGTGAGGAGCTGGCCGAGTTCTTTCTGTCACCACCATGCGACACTGTGTGGACAACTGTCCATGATTGCCAGGCGCCGGCTTGATCCGTGGATGAGTGGGTGAGTCTGGCTCCTCGGCGTGGGACGTCTGGTTCCTCCCCTATATCCTCTCCGGCACGTGAGCGTGCTCGAAAATTATTGTGGACCCCGTCTGACTCGATCGGCTACAGGTGTATCCCTTTCGGGTTCGGGTGAACCCGGTCCGACTCAGAATTCTCGGTTCTCGATAAATCGCAAGCGTTGATCCAAGTCGTGTTAGAACGGTAGAGATCTTCTACATAGTCCATAGACGGGCTAGGGTCCGATTCGAGGAATCGTCCCTGCTAGTCGCGCCCAATCTAACGGTTACGACAAGTTGTACCCTTACGTGGGCGGGATTGGACTTGAGTCAAGCGTTGACTCACAGGTAAAATAATTAAAAAAAATATTACCATAATTCCGGGCATGACACCTAACAACTATTAAAAAAAATCAAATTCATGACTAAATTAGATGTTTAGCTCGGCTCGTTTCTCCAGTTCGTTTAACATTTGGGTGGCTTTTAGTTGCACAATAACAATTTTACAATTTATCACTATCAGAATCCCTATAAATTGCGCTACCTGTCACTGTAGAAGATTGTCACTTGCGGAACGTGTGCATGCGAATGCTTTTTTCGTCACTTACTCATTTGTAAGTAACATTTTTGCCATCACCGATGCGGCAGAATTTAAAGTTTTTCGTATTGTGCGTGCCTTATCGACATTTGGTCTATCATGTGATGCGAGTGTGTAAAGTCTGGTTGATGAATAGAGCACGTTATGAGTGATTGTATCCATGGATAGTAGTCGATGTATCTGGCCAGTTGGGGATTGTAGTATAGGTGTACTGTTTACTGTCAAAATATTATAAATTGTTGTTGAAAGAAGCAGTATTGTTTATATATGTTTATTTATGTATATTTATATATGTTTACATATATTTTTATGTGATTTTATATATGTTTATTTATACATAGTTATATATGCTTATATATATTTATATATGTTATAAATTGCTCATCTCATCTTCTAGACATGTTTTATTCACAAATCTAATCCAATGTAAATTAAAAAACACACGAGGGATTAACAATATTGAAAGGTTCAAATGAATTAATGTAGAAACTAGCATTCATATTCTTAATTCTTCTAAATGGATGGATGGGAAGAAGACAACACAGAACTTATGTTTGGTCTCGTTTTTATGTGATTTGTTGAAAAATTTTTTGCGGAAGCGTACCCTCCTGCAATGATCGCAGGAGGGTTCTTTTACCTTTTAGACACGTATCTCAAAGTATTTTTGTTATACCATATTTTAAATTTTATACGTTATGATTTTATATAATAATATATTAATTTTATACGATAATGATATTATACGATAATATATATGTGTTATACGATAAATATGGTATAACACACTTGTATTATGGTATAATCTGTACAGTTAAAATATTGTATAACACATATATATTATCGTATAAAACTATTATTATATAAAATTAATACATTATCGTATAAAATTATATCGTATAAATCATAAAATATAGTATAAAAGTATGCTTTGAAATGCGTACTTAAAAGATGGGCGTACCCTCATGCGATCATTGCAAGGAGGGTACCATTCCCCAAAAATTTTTTTTGATTTTTTACATATCACAGCATTACTTTGCTTGGAGGCATGATCGCCAGCGGCGGCAGCATCTCGGAGGTGAGATCGGGAGCGAGCGGGTAGCCGCAATGTCTCAGAGGCAAAGATTGCGAGCGGCTGTGACGACACCACCTAGGAGGCAAGATCGTGAGTGAGCGGGCAGCGACATCATCTCGGAGGTGAGATCGGGATGGAGTAGCGATGGCAATGCCTCAGAGGCAAGATCACGAGCGAGTGGCAGCAACGTCCCAGCGGCGAGATCGTGAGCGAGGGCACAGATCGGGAGAAGGGGCTCACGAAGAAGCTCTTCGCATGATTTTTTTTCCCTATTCATGTTCTCCCGTGATCCTTGAACCGGGCTCGTAGGGGAGGAGCTGTAGGCTCGGTTTGGGGCTGTTGGCCACCCGCAAAAGCGGGTGCGGCCAGCAGAATCAATGGGAGTGCCGTTGTTTGAGGAGGCTATTACTGGGAACACCAGTGAGTTTTTGCTGTGCGAGAGAAGCAGCTAATCTACTTCCCTGGTGAATCAGCTCCACGCCTCGCTGCTGTGAATCCACGCCACGCCGAACTGCGCCCGCTGACCTCCGCCGCCTCACCGATCTCCGCCGCCTCACTGATCTCTGCCGCCTTGCCGACCTCGATCACCGGCTCTATTGACCTCCAGTGCCAGATCCAGCTCTGCCGACGTCCTGCTCCAACCTCTTGTGCCTCATCGAGCTCGAGGACTAGCTCTGCCGACCTCCAGTGCCTCGTCAAGCTCGATCAGCATCTTCGTTGACCTCCAACGCCCATTCTAGTTCCACCGACCTCCTACTCCAGCCCTGCTGACTTCTACGTCTAGTTCCATCGACGACTGCCCAGCTCCTGCGCCCGCCTCTGTCGTCCAAAGCCATCACCGACTATCCAGCTCCTGCACCCTCGTCTGCTGGTTCCACCTCTAGCACCATCGCCGACGTCCAGCTCCTATACCTGCCTCTGCCGATTTCAATCGTCCAGCTCCAGCTCCGCCTCTGCCAGTTCCAATCGCCCGCCTCTACTGTCCATCTCCAAGTCTGCCAATGCTCGCCTCCGCTTCAGAGTACTTTGACATGGTGCCGAACAAATCTACCAGATCGGTCGAGATGAGGGAGTCCAGAAATCCTTTCCTCCATCTCGAGACTTCACCGCTGGAGGACTACGACATGGCTGCTTATTACCTTGCTCTGATTCTAGGGCATTAGGAGAATAGAACCTTTGTTGTTGATGAATAATTACTTGGTGTAGATTCAGTCTGATAGTGTAGTTTGATAATTATATTCTTGTTGCTGGGTTCTGATCATTTCTCAAAGGGATTAACCATGCTTATTGTGTGGATGCATCAATGTGTCATTGGTACCTCTGATCTGAAACAAGGGGAGAATAAAGGTGTTGTAATTCAGCAAAGTATTCCTGAAACTTTGGTTCTTATCGTGCCTCTTTGGTCAAGAATTGTGATGCCTAGGTCATTATATGAAAGAGAATGGAAAAGATAAAGAAGTGAGGACAAAAATGATTTGGATAAGGTGTAGATGCAAGTACGATGCAGGCGCATTTTCACATGATATGTTTGACTTAATTTTGACTTAGTCAAATTTTACATAATTATGTAGGTCTTGATTGAATGTAGACTTAGTCAACATTTATATCTAAATTTTGACTTTGATTGGAATGTCATCCTAAATTTTAATGAGGCACTAATCATTGTTATTTTGTTTGCCATGTAATCAACATAAGATCAAGTCAATTGGATGCACACATCAAGCCCAGATCAAACTCAAATCAAGCAACATAAAAAGGGCCCAAATTGCAGCCCACAGATATCCTAAGCCCCAAGAAAGAGATGCTGAACGTTGCAACTTACTTGAAGAGGAAAACTCCAGCAAGTGAAGAGAAAAGCTGTTACGCGGAAGAGCTGCCCATTGCAGTTGGCATGAAGATGAAGAAAGCAGCAACGACATTGTTACCGGCCCCCTTTCTATAAAACTGTATCTCCTTTTTGTAAAAAAAAAGTTATTGAAGTTTTTGACAATGAATGAAAATAGTTTTTGTATCTTCCTCCTATCGGATGGTCTCCTCTCCTCTTCTCTAGGTGCTGGGCACCTCTCTCTCTTCTCTTCTCCGGCGCTTGTGTCGCCACCTTCTTCTTCTCCTCCAACCAAACACGCTGTTCATGATCTCCAGTCCAGTTCCCTGCTACGTCGCCGCTTCCTGCTATCCAACACCAAATCTCCATTTCCAGCCACGCTGCACAACCGATTTCACCCATCACCTATCGCCATCGCCGCTCCATATTGACCTCAACCCTGCCGCAGAAAGATCCACCCGAAGCACCCCCTGCTTTCAGCTTGGAAGTCCTATTATTGTTGCTTCTTGACGTCGTGCATCTAGTCCAGGAGGGGATCGCCTCATCCGCCGGCTGGATCGCCGGAATCAGAAGAATTATCATCACGCCCCAGCTTCCGCCCACACGCCCCCTGTTTCGATCGAACAGATGTATTCCGCCTCCGCCGGTGCTCCAACGTCGACGTCGGCCCATTCCATTTCCTCCTACTTCAACGCCATCATTTCCGACATTTCCCGCTACCTAGCGCCGGACGGGAACATCGTCGATCAGCTAGCCCCAACTCCCTGCTGCCTCATAAGAACTCAGCCATGTTTTGTTACTGTTCGCATTCTGCATTTAGTTTTATCTGATTAGTGTTTTAATGCAGGAAACTAACGTACTTAAAGCTATTGAGATCCCAGATGCATTGTACGACTTAGAAGAACACATTCTGCTCTACATCCTGGACTATTTGGTGATAGCCGAGCGTTAACAGATTATCCTAAGCAACATAGCAAAGTTTGATGACTAATAAGTTTCTGTTGCTATCTTTGTGCTTCCTATTTTGATTAGTCTTCTGGTCACAAATATTTTACATGTTCAACAAGCATCTAACTTTCTATTTTTGGGTTCAACTGAAAGTATACTTTTAGTTCTAATGTGAGATTTAATTAGTTCTGATAAAGGATCACTAGATGCTCTTATAAGGCATAGCTACTTTTCATAAACGATTATTCTCTGTAGCACTAAATTCTGGTTGTTTCTAAATTCTGATTTCATCTTGAAAATAATTAAGATTTTAATTCAGTAGATTTGCATGATAGTGCCCCCTCCTACATCATCAAAGTATAATTTGTTTTGGTTCCATACATTGCTTGAGCTATGATGGTTCAATCAAGGTTTGCTCTCTGATTAATGTTGTCATCTAAAAACAAGGTTGATTAAAAAAAAATAAGGTTGATTGATATCTATCATTTGTGTTATATTTAGACTGCAAATTCATGTCATAGAAGTTTGGAACTAGAATGGGCTTTGTAGTAAAAGAAATTCAAGACTCAATTAATCTACAAACTTACGAATTTTTGATCAATAGTTGTAACTTGAAACACTTACACATTGGGACTCAAATTTGAATTCACCGACTTAAGTTTGGATTGTAGAAGAAGAGGTGAGATATATATTACGTGATATGTCATCCTTTTCATATCAAACATAGGTAAAATTATAATTGCGTCAATGATACTACATAATGGAGCCTATAGTTGCGTCAATGATACTAGAAAATTTCTAGGACTTTTTCTTTGACTTGAGAGAGTCATCAAGAAGAATACTCAAATGGTGGTTTGATCTATCTTAAACAAACAAGGCAAATTTGTTCAAAGTAGATAACAAATTTGATCTACAATAAATTGGTGTTAAAAAAAAACTTAAAAACTATAGACCAAGCCTTTGAATCACTAATATTTTTTCCATTTTAGTATAGGCAAGAGACTCCATCCATTCTGTCTCTTCCACTTGTTAACAGAGCCACTAGAAGAGGAATCAACATGAGGATGAAATGTATTAATGAAGATTATAGATTGATCGTAACCTTTAGACAAGAGCATGTCAATGCCCAGGTCATCACTATAAAGGTATCAGACGATTGCATATGCCTCATAATCAATGGTAGTAGTTTTTGTAGAACTAACGTCATATGAGAAATGAATATGTCATAATTGAAGTGAAAGACAAATATATAGATTAAAACATCAGAAAAAAAAAAAGCAATCCATCCAAGATGACATTTTAATTGTTGAAATAGTTGTTTGAGGTGCAATATTAATATTTTGGTTTGAAAGAACATGAGTTTAAATATACTCAACAAATCTCAATTTATTATATATATAAACAAAATTTTAGAGATAGAGAAAGGTTTGAATCGAAACAATGAAAAGACACTAGGGTTAGCCACGCTAATGCAAAGAGCCAACACACTATTTCACAATGAAAACGATATTGTCTCAACAAAGAGTAATCCACTATGTGCGCCAAAGAGAAATTTTATTGATGACATGGTTAAGTTGGTGTAAGATGTTAGATCGAGGTTACTCTCGATCAAACAGGTATGAGCTATTTGAACTCAATTATAAATAATTTAGTACCAATTAATTGGATTTAATTTAGGTATAAATAGTATAAACCCTACTGAGTCGACTTTAGTTAGGATACATATAGTTTAAGTCAGAATACACTTCACCTTCCGGTCGATGTCTTCTTGAACTCCGATGAGGATATCGCTGGAAAGCCTCTCTCTTCCAGCCGTTGACTCGCTACACTGTTTTGCCCTAGAAAATAGGGGATCTGTAGTCGACCTTCTACTCACGTAAGCCAGAGGATATCGCCGAAAAAGCCTCTCTTCCACCCGCCTGGTCGTCTCGCGCACAACACCTGTCCACGAACAGAAGTGGATAGATCTTCTCTCGAACAGTTATTACTGCTGCCCTGCGATGAAGAGGCGGGCCAAGTTTGGGAATGTAGTGCAATTGGTGCTATTTAAAGTTAAAAAAGTGTTGTATTGTAAAGTTAAAAACTACTGTGGATTATAAAATACTGTAGATTACTGTCAGAAAAAAAAAACTATAAATTAGTGTAAAATAAAAAAATATATGATAATTAAAATTATTTATCAAATAAATAAAATAGCAAAAATAATTAAAATATTAAAGTATTAAATAATTAAATTTATTTCTACATAAAATCGTAAAATAGTAAAATTTATAATTTTTTACATATATATAAAAATTAGTCACCTATTTTTTGAGATTATTAAATTTTAAGTTTTTATTTTTAAAATATTAATTAAATTATATATATAAATATAGATAAAAATTTAATTTTTGTGCAGTCAAATATGGAAGCTAATATTTATGTAAGGAAAGTTTTACAAACACAATTAAATTTTCATCAATAGTTCACTGGGAAGTGAAGTTTAAAGTTACCGTGTGAGCGAGGTTCGATCCCTACCCATTTTACATTTTGCATTCACCCGCGCAGCCTGCAGGTCATTAGCTGCAGCCTTCACCCGGAGGCTTCATTGCTTCAACGCAAGTCAATGCGTTGACGCCAGTCAATGCGTTGACGCCAGTCAATGCGTCAACGATGCGCTTGCCCGGCCGAATAAGGATCCGCACCCGGATCCGCTTCATTGCACGCAAGTATGCAACCTGCTCGCGAGCGGTGCATAACACATTTGAATCGCATTTATAGTCCCACATCTGTAATTATACATTTTATTACTGATAGAACCCCTATAAATTACCCGGCCCGTAGACAAAGAAAAGCATCACCTCCGGAACGAGTACACGCCGAACGCTTTTTTCGGCCTGTGCTCGTTTGTAAGGAGCATTTTTGCCATTACTTACGAGGTTTATGCCTCAGGAGGCTTTTGCAGGCCTCCGCCAAAGATTATAAATTTTTTTTCAATAAGTTTTTACAACTTGAAAGGGCCTTCTTCGAAGCCCTATCTTGTGGGGCAGCATAGAACGGCCTGCGGGCCTTCTTCCAAGGCATGTTTCTGCAGCCCGGTGAGGTCTGCGAATGAATCTAACTCTGAATCATCCACACCCTTAAGTATTTATACTTGTAGATCACTATTGACTATAACTCTGAATCATCCAAGTGCACAACTATATATCTCAATCTTCAGACTTATCATGACAATCTAAAATATGAGAAAATAGTGGCTATGCACTATCATTCTTAAACTTATCAAACATCCATTATCTAACAAAGCTAAAGACTACATACTCAAAGTCTAAACTCATGGGTGCCCTTAGCCTAACAAAGCTAAAGGTGGAGACTTGAGTTTGAACCTTCTTTCCAATTTTTTTTAATTTTTTATGAAAAAGTATTTGAAGTTCATTATCTTTTAATTCTTTTTCTTTGTCATTTTTTAATTTCTCATATTCATTAACATATATATATTTTTTTCTATGATATTGTTTCACTTTTAGAAATGGAATTCAATAGGTAAACAAGATCCCGGATCATTCCTAACCACTATTATTTGAGTGTCTTTTAGTCCCACATCAATAATTTTACAATTTATCACCATCAAAATCCCTTTAAATTGCGCAAACGTGACCTTTAACCCCAGAAGATCGTCACCTGCGGAATGAGTCCATGGCGAACTCTTTTTTGGTCCTGAATTCATTTGTAAGCAACATTTTGTGATAATGGGGATTTGTGCTGAGAAGGCCTCCGCCAAACAGAATTTAAATATTTTTTCATATTGTGCAGCCCTTATATTAAGGACATTTTGTATATATAGTTAAATTGTAATAATCCTTACAAGTCATGCAAAACCGTTAAATTGTAATAATCCTTACAAGTCATGCAAAACCATGGCCAAAATTTATTTTAATGTGCCTGAGTTCATAATTATGGCTTATATTTCTTTCAATCAGATGTCAACTTATGGGAAAAATGTCAAAGAAGTGGCCCCCGCTACGAGTGGTGGCCCCATCCACCAGTAATATACACTTTGAGATGTGTGAATGCACACATTTCTAAGTGTCAAAACACTTGGATGGTGGATGGGCCCCTTCTTTGACATTTTTCCTAACTTATGGGTGTTCACGAGATCCGTTGTTAATCTTCCGCTCACGTCAGCCGGAAACCTACTGACCAGGGAGTGGCAGGCACCACTTCGTCGCCAACATCACTGCAACGCTCTATGTCGTGGGATCTTCACTCGCCGTCGCTCCACCGACGCCGGCAAACCTTTGGCTGGAAGCTACTTTACGACCATGCAACGTCTCCTTGCCGCGTGAGTCCTGTCTCTCGGCGCTGCTAACCCCCGCCTGGGTGCCGCCTACATCCTCTGTTGGTTAGCACTTCACCGCCTAGGTGCCGCTTGCATCCTCTAATGTCACGCTCATGTTTACAGTAATATTATTTTAATTATTTTGATGTGAGTCAATGCTTGACTCGAGTTCAATTGCGTCCACGCAGGTACTTTAACGGTCGAAATCGTCGGATTGGGTGCGACTGACGGAGCCGATTCCCCGAACTAATTCCCAGCCCGATTGTGAACTCAAGCGGAAGCTTGCTACCATTCCAACACGGCTCAGTACAACGTAGACGATTCACCAGCGACCGATGTCGTCGAGTCAAACTTGGTTCGCCTAAACCCAAAGAGGGCTCTCCCGTAATCGACTATGTCGGACGGGTCCCGCTGCGTCACACGCTGGTGACGAAAAGTACCTAGCCGGCTCCTCACTTGCACGAAGGCGGGGAGGGCCGGAGGAGAAAGGGGTTGCCCATAGGTAACTGGCCTCGTCTCACGTGAACGTCGACGGCGGACGGCGGAACCGTCGTTGAATGCGTCAACGGGGTGAACTACATTCGTCCAAACCCGGCCGCATTGTACTCTCCCGTCGGAGAGCTCAAGGTGACCGAAAAAGGGGGCCACGCACCAACGGCAGGAAGGAGGCCGGAAGGACTGCCAGGCGGCAGGAAGCACGGAGACGGACGGAGAAAACGACGCCCACCACGTTGCCTCGCTAGACGAGGAAGGCTCGCGCAGCCACGCTCCCTCGTCGGAGGAGATAGCTTCGACCTCCAGAGGCGCAGGAAGGAGAGAACCGCACGCAGGTGGCGGAGGGGAGAAACCACGCTCGCACGCAGTCGAGTGCCAGCCCCGGAAATTCCCACGCCCATGCGGAACAACAGCCAGAAGACAGGAAGAGATAGGGCTCGCGAGAGGAGCACGGGAGGACGGCCAACTCAGGCAGGAAGCGTAGAAGACCAAAAGAAGGGAGGCGTCGCTGGAGCCGAGCGAAAGGCTAGGACGAAGATCAGGAAGGCACCGCTAACGGCGAGAGGGTACCTCGGCGATCACTCAGGCCGCCGGCTCCTCCTCGTCGATGAAACGGTTGTGTAGCAGCCTTCCGAGGCGATCTGAAGGTCCGCTGGCGATGGAGACGACGATCGCAACGGCAATGAGTCGGAGAAGACAAGGAAGAGGGTGGGGTTCTCTGGGGGGTTCCACCTTCCACCCGCACCACCGGAACTGCCTGGAGAGCACAACCCCGAAGAAACGTCCGACGAGGAAGAGATCGACGGATGACGGAGAGGGGAGCGGAGGACGACGAAAATCGGAAAATCCCCGTGTAAAAAAAAAACCCAAGTCGCGTCGCCACCCGCCTCACATTTCTTCACGCCCGTGCAGCCGCCCCCACGTCGGCCCGCGGCCCGAGGTGGTGACCTGTCCCGTCGCCCATGCCTCCACGCACGCACGCGACGACTCGTCGCTCGACGCCCGTTGGTGCGGATTTGGATTCGGGCAACGCCCGATCCAATTTGCCAACCTGCGTCGCTAAATTTGGAGAAAAATGGGCTGGGCTAGAAGTGGGTCGCGCCCGACTGCCAGCCCACGAGTCTAACACCTAATGTGTTAGCTTGCATGCCTCATGGGTCATTTAAAAATTTTAAAGTAAAGAACTATAAGTTAAACAAGCACATCCGTAAAAAAGATACACGGGTAATTTATTTTAAAATTAAGCTTATTTTTAGTTAATTAAAATATGATTAATATATTTAATATTACATTTAGTTAATGAATAGAGAGTACTCTTATGAGTAGGCTTTGGCAGCCTCTTCAAACCATTAAAAAAATTAAAAAATTAAAAAAAATTATTAATGTAAATTAAAAAATTAAAAAATATATATATTTAAAATAGTTAATTAAAATTACTAATGTAAACTTATAACCTAAATAGCATACAAGTCAAATGAAAATAATTATAAGGTTTGGCCTGGGTTGGGTTCTATAGTACCCATACTTGATCCCACTGCTTATTAAGTTTCGGGTTTTCCCCGAACCCTAGTCAATTCAGGTTTTCCCTTTGACGTCAGGTTGGGTCGAGCTGGGCCGAGCCGAGCTTGGGGGTTTTTGCAAAGCCTACTAATAAGTAATTGTGTCTATTGATGGTAGTTTTTGCTTCGGCATGATGCCCTCCTCCCACGAGATAAGACTTCTTAGGAGCTTCCTCCCATACTATTTCCTTTAGTTGTTGCTATCTCTTTAAGTTCATTTGGCTACATGCTCGTCTTTGGCATTATAAATGTCCATGGCCAAAATCGGTTTGGCTAGGCATGACCGCATGTCTTTGAACTTAATGCCAAAATCTATTTCACTCTGTGTCTGAGTCTCAAACTTGTGAGTATTCACGGTACATATTTTTTTTTCTATAAGATGTCTCATAATTTATGAGGTATTTACTACCATATTTCATGTGGCTACGTGCTTTGTCTTCAAATTTGTGGGTGCCCATGATAAGAATTCACTTGCCATGCACCCAAGTCCTCGAATTTGAGAGTGCCCATGATCTAATCCATATGGCTAAATACTTAAATCTTTAAATTTATGGTGTATGTAGTCTAAATCCATCCAACTATATGCTCATGTCCTCAGATTTGTTTGTAATCTAAATCCATCTATCTTTACACCTAAGTTCTCAACTTATAGGTGTCTATGCCCTAAATCCATTAAGCTCCTCACTTAAATCCTCAAAATTGTGGTTGTCCATAGCTAGATACATTTGACTTAAAACTTGTGGTTTGTCTTATAATCCAAGCTAATGTGTTATGCACTCAGAGTCCTTAGGCTAATGAGAATATACAACCATAAGCTATGTAGTAGGCTCTTGGTCTTGTGGGCATTTACAACTCTATTGTTTCCAAGCTTATGATTATGTACTCAAGTCTTTTACATTTATTGGTGTCAACAAAAAAACCCTCTTAATAATAACACCCACATGGTTAAGTATATGCTTGTAGATCACTATTGACTATAACCCTGAACCATCCAAGTGCACAACTATATATCTCAATCTTTAGACTTATCATGACAATCTAAAATACGAGAAAATAATGACTATGCACTCTCATTCTTAAACTTGTCGAACATCCATTATCTAACAAAGCTAAAGCTTACATAGTTAAGTCTAAACTCTTGGTTGCCCTTAGCCTTACAAAGCTAAGGTGGAGACTTGAGCTTGAATCTTCTTTCCATTTTCTAAATTTTTATGAAAAAGAAATTGAATTTCATTATGTGGGGTCAAAATTGTTACATTGAGAATGTATTATGACCGTTTTCAAATTCACCTTAAATCAATAAAGTTTATTTTTTTGTTAAATGGGTTCTGGCTTCCAATGAGCGCAAGCGCTCATTGTTAATTACCCCTGAGACTAGGGAACCTTTGATTAAGAGATTTATAATACGCAACAAAATAAGAGAGACAAAGTCAAATGATATCATTCATAAATTTAATTGACATGATACATAAAAAAAGATAAAGGAAAAGAGTTTCCATTAACGTGGACAATTTATGTTCATCAAACTTTGGTCTCGTGATGGTGTATTGGGTAATACCCGGCCTAGGCAATACAATGTCATATTGAGGAGCTACGCCTTGATGGTAAACATCGACGTACGCACCTCCCAAAAAATATTTCATTGTAATGCATTAAGGCATGTTGGATATCTAGACTTAAAAGATCACCCGGCCTTGACGGCGTGTTGAGTGGCTTGAATTTGAGAAAAATTACTCGGCCATGCGGCGTGTTGAGTGGCTTGAATTTGAGGAAAATTACTTGGTCATGCGGCATGTTGAGTGGCTTGAATTTGAGGAAGATTACTCAGCCATGCGACGTGTTGAGTGATTTAATTTGGAGAGAAATTATTTGGCCTTACGGCATGTTGAGGAAATTGCTCAGCCTCACGGCATGTTGAGCAACTTGGGTTTGGGAATTACCCGGCCTTATGGCGTGTTGGATAATTTGACTTAGAATTTTATCCGGCCTTGCGGCGTGTTGGATAATTTGACTTGGAATTTTATCAGGCCTTGCGGCATGTTGGATAATTTGGACAATTTGACGTGGAATTTTATCCGACCTTGCGGCGTGTTGGATAATTTGACTTGGAATTTTATCTGGCCTTGCGGCATGTTGGATAATTTGGACAATTTGACTTGAAATTTAATCCGGCCTTGCGGCGTGTTGGATAATTTGATTTGGAATTTATCCGGCCTCTTGGCACGTTGGATAATTTGATTTGAGAATTTATCCGGCCTTCTGGCGTGTTGGATAATTTGATTTGAGAATTTGGGTACTTCAGCCTTAACGAACGCAACTTCGTGTTGAGGAGTTACGCCCCGACGTTAAACATCGACGTACGCACCTCTCAAACAACATTTCGTCACATTGGTATAAGGCCTTCAATTCACTTGTACGTCAAGTTTGAGTGTTTAGCATTTGAGGGATTAGCATGGTAACGCCTACGTCGAAGGTTTTTTTTATGTTTTATTTATTATTATTATTATTATTGTTTTTGTTTTTTTTTTATGCACATTTCATTTTATTCGTTTCATCTATATCATTTTTGTTTGTTTTTTCTTTATTTCCTCTATTTTTATTTCCGGAAGAGTAAAGTTAATCTTCCAGATTCTGTAGCTTCAATGCCTTCGCGATTTTGGTGAGGAGAGTGACCTCGGCTCATTATTACCCCGCGCGGCAATTGCTGAGGTAATGGCCGCGGTGATCGGGCAAGGGGAGAGAGACGATCGGCAGATCTCATTGCCAGGGCCGCGATTTTGCCGTCAAACCCGTTGCCAGGGCTGCAACATCGCCGTCAAATCCAATCCCCAGGATAGGCTGAGGGCCAAGCGTTGCCAACCTCTAGTGAAGAGCACACCTATTTAGCGGTTCGTCCATAGAGGATGGCGACGGTG
Organism: Costus lasius; assembly: GCA_027563935.2. Classification (NCBI taxonomy): domain Eukaryota; kingdom Viridiplantae; phylum Streptophyta; class Magnoliopsida; order Zingiberales; family Costaceae; genus Costus; species Costus lasius. The sequence goes on from CM050453.2 coordinate 11,824,811, forward strand.
ACTACTGGGAGACAGGGGAAGGCCGTGGCGATTTCTGGGGAAGGGATCTTTTACAGCACGGTCGTGGAATGGGCAAAGCAAGGGGGATGACCAGGATGCTTGAGGCGCCGGGGGGCTAGTTTGTGGTCGCGGCGAAGACCACGGGGAGCGAAAGGGCATCCACCTAATTCCCCTTCTATTGGCGGCTGGCAGATCCGGGTTGTATAAGATAAGTGGTGGAAACGGGCTTTAACCAAGGTGAAGCTTTCTTTCCACGACGAAGCAAATTCCATGCTTAGTTATGAAATTCTTTTTGAGGTTTTATCCTTGCGCTTGGCTTTCCTTGATTCTGGCATTCTGAAACCCTTTCTACTTCCATTGACGGTTTTGTCGGCAGTCAACTTATCACCATCACAGACGGCAGCCCAAGAGACTCCGTCAAGCGTGGGGCGATACAGGCGGAAGCGGCGATGGTGACAATGTAGCTGTTGTCGTGGTTCATCTGCTGGGACCTTCTGTATCATGTGTTACCTACGATTCCGGCTTCGGGGCTTAAGGTCGCTGAGGTAAGCTTGGTCAGATTCTGCATTTCGGGTCGGATAAAGTTTGGTCTGGATCCGTTAGTGTCGGATTCTCGTTGGGCTTTGAGTCGGGGCCTTGGTTAAAACTCAACCTTAATGCCGAATTTTGCTGATTGAGATTGGAGGTTGGTAGGTGAAATATCCCCATTTTTCTTATCTTACTCTATGGTAATCTCATAGCCCTTGGTTCCCTTTTCCTCTCTTTTGATCCCTTTCTCTTTCTCATATGTTTGCAGCCGTGGAAGTCTTCACGGCCGTAGGGTCGGTAAGATGACTTTACTGTAAGATGGATTTTCTTTGGGTTCCAGCCCACCAGTAGAGTGGGCTTGAGTCGGAATTGCCCGAAAAACGGCCTGCCTCTCGGGTTTGTTTGTTCCCCTTTTCCTTATTGTTATCTTTATTCTCCCATTTTCCTCAACGGCTCTCTCTTTTTTTTCTTTTTTCTTTTTTTTAGTTTTGGCAAGACTCTCCGGACTCAAGTCCGGGGTGAAGCTTTCGATGCACTACGGCAACCAGCGGTTCTTGGTAGGTAACAAGAAAAATTTTATCTTCGTTCTTCTTCCATTATCGCCATGCCTCTACAGTCTTCTTCTTACAGCAACGCGGGTGAGGCAAGATCCTATTGCTCCTTTCTTACGGTGCACTTTTGTAGCGGGCGGAACTTGGAGAAATTTTGCCAAGCAAGCATTCATGAGGTGCCAGCATTTCATCCGGACGATTCTGTTCCGCCCTGCCTTTCTTTTTTTTAAGCCCTTGATATAAGCTCATTTCGCTTCTTTCTTGCAGCAAGAATCTCTCTTGGAAGGTTAGTGCGGTAGCAAAACTCCCATCTCACAGAGCTTCTTGGCGAGGTGTTCTGTCGTCGTGTCGCTGTGGTTCTGGAGATAGAGTTTCGGAGGGAATCAGAAGAGGCCTTGAACAGGTATCTCTCCTCTATTTCTCCCCTCTTTTACTTCCATCGCCTTCAACATATTTTATTTCCTGCTCTCCTTTTTGAACCAATGCCTTCTTTCCACTCTTCAGCCCCTTCGCATCCTCTTTATATATATATATATATATATATATATATATATATATATATATATATTAGCCTCTAGTCTACTTCTCAAGGATTTCTAGGATGCTTAATACATCCGCCAAGTCTCCAAGAGAGATAGATGCAACGGGTAGTGCGTAGATGAAACTTCTCTTCGCTTACCCTCTTCTTGCCGCTTCTCTTTCTCGTCCCTTCTTCTTCTTCTTCTTTACACAGAGGTTTTCCTCTTCTCTTTTTTTTTTCTTTGGGAACGCTTCTTCAGAATTTTGTTGTGACCCTCTTCCGAGGGCTCTCTGGCCTTCACTGCCTTCTTCTTCTTTTTTTTTTTTATGCTTTTGGGCTTTGAATCTTTTCTTCTGCCCGACCTTCCGCTTCTTCGCATTCTCTCCCTCCCCCTCTTTTTTTATGCTTTTGTGCTTTTAATCTTTTCTTCTGCCTGAGCTTCCGCTTCTTCGCATTCTCTTCTACCCTTTTTTTTATGCTTTTGGGCTTTTAATCTTTTCTTCTCCCCGACTCGTTTTTTGTTCTTTCCCTTCTACTTCATTTTCTTTTCCTCACGTCAGTTCTCAGAATCAGCCTTTCGGCTGCTAATCTACTTCTCAGACTCACCGCATCTGTGAGGCCTCAGAAGGAGATGAGTACAATGTATAGAAAAGAAAGAAGGGACTTCCCTTTATTTTTACCTTCTTCTTGCAGTCCTTCTGTTCTTTTTATTCTTCACTCTGCCTTCTGTGTGTCTTCGCCTCTCTTCTGTGTATCCTCCTTTGTTTCGTTGGGCTAGGGTCCCTTTTATAAGCCTCAGCAGATCAGTCCTTGTGTTTTTTTTGTTCTTGCCGACTGCCATGACCACTCCTCTCATTTCCCTTTTCAATCCCGGCCATCCTCATCTGTTGACTGTTTCATCTTCTGTCACTAACTGCTACGCTCGTCTCCTCTTTTGTCTCTTCCAGATTTGTTGAGAAATTGTCTTGCTTCCGTATGGTCAGTGTCCTACTTGCCTTATTCACGTTTCGGGTTTTCCCCTTCTATTATATGTATCTTCACTTTTTAAAATGCTAGTAACTGCCAGATTTTTTGTTGTAATTTGGCATTTTTCCAATTCTATCTAGAGTGATTAATTAGGGATTGATTCCTAATTAACTTTGATTACAATTTGCAGCAGCTTGATTGATTTATTTTTGATTGGTCTTGTCTATAGATCACTCCCTTACTTGTTGGCAGATTTTGTTTATTTTGAAATCTATCCTTGCGTTTCTTTCCATTACACGCTTCCTCATCGTGCACATGCTAATTTTGTCAGCTTCCTTAGACGTTCGCTTGTCGTTTTTTTTTTGCCATTCTCTGTTGTTCCTGCATGATTAGTGGCTCGACTGCCATGTGTTTCACTTAACTTAGACGTCTCCAAAGATGAACACGTATTCATCAACAATTCTTTGGCGATTTGTACCCTTCAATGATAAGCTGGAATCATCCATCTGACAATTTTGTAATTCTATTGCTAGGCATCCATACACATTATTCAGAAGTAATTGGGAAGAGGAGCTTGCTTAGATAATTGCTTTGGACATACCACACTAAAGAGGTACTAGAATGGAAATGGTCTTTATGTAAAACGACCCACACTTCTTTTGAATATATCTTTCTCCTTCAGAATTACTACACCTATGAAGTGCTATCCTTCTCTCGACATTAAACATGCATCTTTCCAGCTTTTACTTTGGTAATCTGTATTTGGATTTCTGAATTCTCGAAAGTCATGTAACTACATTGATACATTGCATCACTTGATTTCCGATTTTAACCATCACAAGACATTGCTGAGGTTTAGAAATTGATATGGTAATGAACAAATGTTACACATGCGGCTGGAATTTAATGGTATAATGATAAACATTGTCAAATTTTCCATAGGTGGGCCAGATTTTTCAAATTCGGGTCGATTTCACTGAAATCCTGCCCCCTTTCTGTTCATTAAATTGCATCTTAATTTTGGAAGCCTCATAATTATATCAACACATTTAAACGCTCATCCTTTGATTTCAATCCTCACAATTATGGCTAGGATTCGAAAGTCAAGTAGTAATCGTGTAATTTCTGGACATAATGGCCTTCCACAAGCCCTGTATTGGAGTATGTTGCACACATGATTAAAATTTAATGGTTCAACACATTATCTACTTAATACTAGATGAAGAGGCACATAATAGATCGATATGAACATCATAAACTTGCTATCCCATAATAAAATGAGTTTTTGATGATATCTCCTTCTCGGTTGCTTCTTCACTAACCCGAAATGTATTTTTTTCCTCAATAATCCAATCGATTTGACTTTCACCTTCCACACGGAAGTAGAGGTGGCCATGGGCCGTGCCCGGGCCGGCCCGGGCCCGGTTCCTGGCGGGCCGTGCCTGGCACGACTCGTTTCAAATCGTGTCGTGCCCGGCACGGCACGATGGAAAATTTGTTGGGCCCGGCACGGCCCGCGGCCCGATTAGGAGTGCCGACACAGGCACTGTTCCGCCGGAGAGTGAGCACGGATCCGGCACGCGGGCCAGGCACGGCCCGCGGGCTGACGTCGGCACGCGGGCCAAATACGGCCCAACAGGCCAAATGAGAAACGCGGGCCGTGTTTGGCCTGGCCCGATTGTGGCCCATGGGCCAAAGTTGGCCCACGGGCCGACTTTGGCCTGCGTGCCAAATTTAAAAAAAATAAATTAATTTAATAAGTAAATTATTACTTAATTAAAATATATAAAATATGAAAAAAAAAATTGAGAAATTGAGAATGTATATTGCACAAATTTTTGAAAAAATGTTAAAATTTTATATATTTTAGACCGGACCCATTACAGGCTGCCTACGTACCCCACTCAAAGGAGGAATCAGGTCTACGTAGTTCTCTTTTTACAACCCTTTCTACAACTCTTTTACAACTTTTTTTATAATTATTTATTACAACGTTTATCCATTGTTGCTTCCGCTTGCACTTCCAAGACTTTGTTCATAATCATCCGATGAAGTTGAATGACCACCTTTATCTTGAAGACGATCTTCAGCATCTAGCTAAGGACTACCCCTCCTCTCCTCCTTGACATCCCTGCGCCGCGGAGAGGGCCGCGTGCCCCTTTAGTCGTCCAACAAATGCACATAAGGCGTGCTTCGGTGGACGCGTGTGGCCAACCTTCTTGGCCGTCAACCAGCGTGAGTTCCCTCGGCATGGACGCGTATGTACGCGCAAACCTGCGGGGTACCCCTCAGGTCGTTCTCGCCTACGCGCGAGAAGGACGAGTCCGTTGGTTCCTTCGTCCCCTACGTGGGACGTCGCCCACGGAACGTCGTCCGACCTCTTCGCTGGCATGTGAGTGTGGAGCTGGCCGAGTTCTTTCTATCACCACCATGCGACATTGTGTGGACAACTGTCCATGATTGCCAGGCGCCGGCTTGATCCGTGGACGAGTGGGTGAGTCTGGCTCCCCGGCGTGGGACGTCTGGTTCCTCCCCTATATCCTCTCCGGCACGTGAGCGTGCTCGAAAATTATTGTGGACCCTGTCTGACTCGATCGGCTACAGGTGTATCCCTTTCAGGTTCGGGTGAACCCGGTCCGACTCAGAATTCTCGGTTCTCGATAAATCGCAAGCGTTGATCCAAGTCGTGTTAGAACGGTAGGGATCTTCTGCAGAGTCCATAGACGGGCTAGGGTCCGATTCGAGGAATCGTCCCTACCAGTCACGCCCAATCTAACGGTTACGACAAGTTGTGCCCTTACGTGGGCGGGATTGGACTTGAGTTAAGCGTTGACTCACGGGTAAAATAATTAAAAAAAAATATTACCGTAATTCCGGGCATGACACCTAACAACTATTAAAAAAAAATCAAATTCATGACTAAATTAGATGTTTAGCTCGGCTCGTTTCTCCAGTTCGTTTAACATTTGGGTGGCTTTTAGTTGCACAATAACAATTTTACAATTTATCACTATCCGAATCCCTATAAATTGTGCTACCTGTCACTGTAGAAGATTGTCACTTGCGGAACGTGTGCATGCGAATGCTTTTTTCGTCACTTACTCATTTGTGAGTAGCATTTTTGCCATCACCGATGGGGCAGAATTTAAAGTTTTTCGTATTGTGCGTGCCTTATCGACATTTGGTCTGTCATGTGATGCGAGTGTGTAAAGTCTGGTTGATGAATAGAGCACATTATGAGTGATTGTATCCATGGATAGTAGTCGATGTATCTGGCCAGTTGGGGATTGTAGTACAGGTGTACTGTTTACTGTCAAAATATTATAAATTGTTGTTGGAAGAAGCAGTATTGTTTATATATGTTTATTTATGTATATTTATATATGTTTACATATATTTTTATGTGATTTTATATATGTTTATTTATACATAGTTATATATGCTTATATATATTTATATATGTTATAAATTGCTCATCTCATCTTCTAGACATGTTTTATTCACAAATCTAATCCAATGTAAATTAAAAAACACACGAGGGATTAACGATATTGAAAGGTTCAAATGAATTAATGTAGAAACTAGCATTCATATTCTTAATTCTTCTAAATGGATGGATGGGAAGAAGACAGCATAGAACTTATGTTAGGTCTCGTTTTTATGCGATTTGTTGAAAAATTTTTTGCGGAAGCGTACCCTCCTGCAATGATCGCAGGAGGGTTCTCTTACCTTTCAGACACGTATCTCAAAGTATTTTTATTATACCATATTTTAATTTTTATACGTTATGATTTTATACAATAATATATTAATTTTATACGATAATGCTATTATACGATAATATATGTGTTATACGATAAATATGGTATAACACATTTGTATTATGGTATAATCTGTACAGTTAAAATATTGTATAACACATATATATTATCATATAAAATTATTATTGTATAAAATTAATACATTAACATATAAAATTATGACGTATAAATCATAAAATATAGTATAAAAGCATGCTTTGAGATGCGTACTATGGGCGTACCCTCCTGCGATCATTGCAAGGAGGGTACCATTCCCCAAAAAAATTTTCCCATTTTTTACATATCACAGCATTACTTTGCTTGGAGGCATGATCGCCAGCGGCGGCAGCATCTCGGAGGTGAGATCGGGAGCGAGCGGGTAGCCGCAATGTCTCAGAGGCAAAGATTGCGAGCGGCTGTGACGACACCACCTAGGAGGCAAGATCGTGAGTGAGCGGGCAGCGACATCATCTCGGAGGTGAGATCGGGATGGAGTAGCGATGGCAATGCCTCAGAGGCAAGATCACGAGCGAGTGGCGGCAACGTCCCAGCGGCGAGATCGTGAGCGAGGGCACAGATCGGGAGAAGGGGCTCACGAAGAAGCTCTTCGCATGATTTTTTTTACCCTGTTCATGTTCTCCCGTGATCCTTGAACCGGGCTCGTAGGGGAGGAGCTGTAGGCTCGGTTTGCGGCTGTTGGCCACCCGTAAGAGCGGGTGCGACCAGCAGAATCAATGGGAGTACCGTTGTTTGGGGAGGCTATTACTGGGAACACCAGTGAGTTTTTGCTGTGCGAGAGAAGCAGCTAATCTGCTTCCCTGGTGAATCAGCTCCACGCCTCGCTGCTGTGAATCCACGCCACGCCGAACTGCGCCCGCTGACCTCCGCCGCCTCACCGATCTCTGCCGCCTTGCCGACCTCGATCACCGGCTCTGTTGACCTCCAGTACCAGATCCAGCTCTGCCGACGTCCTGCTCCAACCTCTTGTGCCTCATCGAGCTCGAGGACCAGCTCCGCCGACCTCCAGTGCCTCGTCAAGCTCGATCAGCATCTTCGTTGACCTCCAACGCCCATTCTAGTTCCACCGACCTCCTACTGCAGCCTTGCTGACCTCTACGTCTAGTTCCATCAACGACCGCCCAGCTCCTGCGCCCGCCTCTGTCGTCCAAAGCCATCACCGACTATCCAGCTCCTGCACCCTCCTCTGCTGGTTCCACCTCTAGCACCATCGCCGACGTCCAGCTCCTGTACCCGCCTCTGCCGATTTCAATCGTCCAGCTCCAGCTCCGCCTCTGCCAGTTCCCATCGCCCGCCTCTACTGTCCATCTCCAAGTCTGCCAGTGCCCGCCTCCGCTTCAGAGTACTTTGACATGATGCCGAGAAAATCTACCAGATCGGTCGAGATGAGGGAGTCCAGAAATCCTTTCCTCCATCTCGAGACTTCACCGCTGGAGGACTACGACATGGCTGCTTATTACCTTGCTCTGATTCTAGGACATTAGGAGAATAGAACCTTTGTTGTTGATGAATAATTACTTGGTGTAGATTCAGTCTGATAGTGTAGTTTGATAATTATATTCTTGTTGCTGGGTTCTGATCATTTCTCAAAGGGATTAACCATGCTTATTGTGTGGATGCATCAATGTGTCATTGGTACCTCTGATCTGAAACATGGGGAGAATAAAGGTGTTGTAATTCAGCAAAGTATTCCTGAAACTTTGGTTCTTATCGTGCCTCTTTGGTCAAGAATTGTGATGCCTAGGTCATTATATGAAAGAGAATGAAAAAGATAAAGAAGTGAGGACAAAAATGATTTGGATAAGGTGTAGATGCAAGTACGATGCAGGAGCATTTTCACATGATATGTTTGACTTAATTTTGACTTAGTCAAATTTTGCATAATTATTATAGATCTTGATTGAATGTAGACCTAGTCAACATTTATATCTAAATTTTGACTTTGATTGGAATGTCATCCTAAATTTTAATGAGGCACTAATCATTGTTATTTTGTTTGCCATGTAATCAACATGAGATCAAGTCAATTGGATGCACACATCAAGCCTAGATCAAACTCAAATCAAGCAATATAAAAAGGGCCCAAATTGCAGCCCACAGATATCCTAAGCCCCAAGAAAGAGATGCTGAACGTTGCAACTTACTTGAAGAGGAAAACTCCAGCAAGCGAAGAGAAAAGCTATTACGCGGAAGAGCTGCTCGTTGCAGTTGGCATGAAGATGAAGAAAGCAGCAACGACATTGTTACCGGCCCCCTTTCTATAAAACTGTATCTCCTTTTTGTAAAAAAAAAAAGTTATTGAAGTTTTTGACAATGAATGAAAATAGTTTTCGTATCTTCCTCCTATCGGATGGTCTCCTCTCCTCTTCTCTAGGTGCTGGGCACCTCTCTCTCTTCTCTTCTCCAGCGCTTGTGTCGCCACCTTCTTCTTCTCCTCCAACCAAACATGCTGTTCCTGATCTCCAGTCCAGTTCCCTGCTACGTCGCCGCTTCCTGCTATCCAACACCAAATCTCCATTTCCAGCCACGCTGCACAACTGATTTCACCCATCACCTATCGCCATCGCCGCTCCACATTGACCTCAACCCTGTCGCAGAAAGATCCACCCGAAGCGCCCCCTGCTTTCAGCTTGGAAGTCCTATTATTGTTGCTTCCTGACGTCGTGCATCTAGTCCAGGAGGGGATCGCCTCATCCGCCGGTTGGATTGCTGGAATCAGAAGAATTATCATCACACCCCAGCTTCCGCCCACACGGCCCCTGTTTCGATCGAACAGATGTATTCCGCCTCCGGCGGTGCTCCAACGTCGACGTCGGCCCACTCCATTTCCTCCTACTTCAACACCATCGTTTCCGACATTTCCCGCTACCTAGCGCCGGACGGGAACATCGTCAATCAGCTAGCCCCAACTCCCCACTGCCTCATAAGAACTCAGCCATGTTTTGATACTGTTCGCATTCTGCATTTAGTTTTATCTGATTAGTGTTTTAATGCAGGAAACTAACGTACTTAAAGCTATTGATATCCCAGATGCATTGTACGACTTAGAAGAACACATTCTGCTCTACATCCTGGACTACTTGGTGACAGCCGAGCGTTACCAGATTATGCTTATAGATTATCCTAAGCAACATAGCAAAGTTTGATGACTAATAAGTTTTTGTTGGTATTTTTGTGCTTCCTATTTTGATAAGTCTTCTGGTCACATATATTTTACATGTTCAACAAGCATCTAACTTTCTATTTTTGGGTTCAACTGAAAGTATACTTTTAGTTCTAATGCCAGAGTTAATTAGTTCTAATAAAGGATCACTAGATGCTCTTATAAGGCATAGCTACTTTTCATAAACGATTATTCTCTGTAGCACTAATTCTAGTTGTTTCTAAATTCTGATTTCATCTTGAAAATAATTAAGATTTTAATTCAGTAGATTTGCATGATAGTGCGCCCTCCTACATCAAAGTATAATTTGTTTTGGTTCCATACATTGCTTGAGCTATGATGGTTCAATCAAGGTTTGCTCTCTGATTAATGTTGTCATCTAAAAACAAGGTTGATTAAAAAAAAATAAGGTTGATTGATATCTATCATTTGTGTTATATTTAGACTGCAAATTCATGTCATAGAAGTTTGGAACTAGAATGGGCTTTGTAGTAAAAGAAATTCAAGACTCAATTAATCTACAAACTTATGAACTTTTGATCAATAGTTGTAACTTGAAACACTTACACATTGGGACTCAAATTTGAATTCACCAACTTAAGTTTGGATTGTAGAAGAAGAGGTGAGATATATATTACGTGATATGTCATCCTTTTCATATCAAACATAGGTAAAATTATAATTGCGTCAATGATACTACATAATGGAGCCTATAGTTGCGTCAATGATACTAGAAAATTTCTAGGACTTTTTCTTTGACTTGAGAGAGTCATCAAGAAGAATACTCAAATGGTGGTTTGATCTATCTTAAACAAACAAGGCAAATTTGTTCAAAGTAGATAACAAATTTGATCTACAATAAATTGGTGTTAAAAAAAAACTTAAAAACTATAGACCAAGCCTTTGAATCACTAATATTTTTTCCATTTTAGTATAGGCAAGAGACTCCATCCATTCTGTCTCTTCCACTTGTTAACAGAGCCACTAGAAGAGGAATCAACATGAGGATGAAATGTATTAATGAAGATTATAGATTGATCGTAACCTTTAGACAAGAGCATGTCAATGCCCAGGTCATCACTATAAAGGTATCAGACGATTGCATATGCCTCATAATCAATGGTAGTAGTTTTTGTAGAACTAACGTCATATGAGAAATGAATATGTCATAATTGAAGTGAAAGACAAATATATAGATTAAAACATCAGAAAAAAAAAAAAGCAATCCATCCAAGATGACATTTTAATTGTTGAAATAGTTGTTTGAGGTGCAATATTAATATTTTGGTTTGAAAGAACATGAGTTTAAATATACTCAACAAATCTCAATTTATTATATATATAAACAAAATTTTAGAGATAGAGAAAGGTTTGAATCGAAACAATGAAAAGACACTAGGGTTAGCCACGCTAATGCAAAGAGCCAACACACTATTTCACAATGAAAACTATATTGTCTCAACAAAGAGTAATCCACTATGTGCGCCAAAAAGAAATTTTATTGATGACATGGTTAAGTTGGTGTAAGATGTTAGATCGAGGTATGAGCTATTTGAACTCAATTATAAATAATTTAGTACCAATAAATTGGATTTAATTTAGGTATAAATAGTATAAACCCTACTGAGTCGACTTTAGTTAGGATACATATAGTTTAAGTCAGAATACACTACACCTTCCGGTCGATGTCTTCTTGAACTCCGATGAGGATATCGTCGGAAAAGCCTCTCTCTTCCAGCCGTTGACTCGCTACACTGTTTTGCCCTAGAAAATAGGGGATCTGTAGTCGACCTTCTTCTCACGTAAGCTAGAGGATATCGCCGAAAAAGCCTCTCTTCCAGCCGCTGACTCGCTACCCTATTTTGCCTTAGAAAACAGGGGATCCGCAGTCGACCTTCTGCTCACGTTAGCCAGAGGATATCGCTGGAAAAGCCTCTCTCTACCAGCCGCTGACTCGCTACCCAGTTTTGCCCTAGAAAATAGGGGATCCGCAGTTGACTTTCTGCTCACGTCAGCCAGAGACCTCCTGACCAGGGAGTTGCACCACTTCGTCGCCAACGTCGCTGCAACGCTTCCCGTCGTCGTCATTCTACCGGCACTGGCGAAACTTCGGCCGGAAGCAACTTTATGGCAGCGCAACATCCCCTTGCCGAGTCGGGCCTGTCTCTCGGCGCTGCTATCCCCCACCTGGGTGCCGCCTGCATCCTCCATTGGTCAGCACTTCGTCGGTGAACCCTCCTCGCCGGAAGGCCCCATTTCTGCCGGCGCCGCCGCGGCCCTTGCAGCGCTCGGATCACCCACCTGGTCGTCTCGCGCACAAGACCTATCCACGAACAGAAGCGGATAGATCTTCTCTCGAACAGTTATTACTGCTGCCCTGCGATGAAGAGGCGGGCCCAATTTGGAAATGTAGTGCAATTGGTGCTATTTAAAGTTAAAAAAGTGTTGTATTGTAAAGTTAAAAACGACTGTAGATTATAAAATACTATAGATTGCTGTTAGAAAAAAAAATACTATAAGTTAGTGTAAAATATAAAAATATATGATAATTAAAATTATTTATCAAATAAATAAAATAGCAAAAATAATTAAAATATTAAAGTATTAAATAATTAAATTTATTTCTACATAAAATCGTAAAATAGTAAAATAGTAAAATTTATAATTTTTTTCATATATATAAAAATTAGTCGCCTATTTTTTGAGATTATTAAATTTTAAGTTTTTATTTTTAAAATATTAATTAAATTATATATATTGTTAACTTATATATATAAATATAGATAAAAATTTAATTTTTGTGCAGTCAAATATGGAAGCTAATATTTATGTAAGTAAAGTTTTACAAACATAACTAAATTTTCATCAATAGTTCACTGGGAAGTGAAGTTTAAAGTTACCGTGTGAGCGAGGTTCGATCCCTACCCATTTTACATTTTGCATTCACCCGCGCAGCCTGCAGGTCATTAGCTGCAGCCTTCACCTGGAGGCTTCAACGCAAGTCAATGCGTTGACGCCAGTCAATGCGTCAACGATGCGCTTGCCCGGCCGAATAAGGATCCGCTTCATTGCACGCAAGTATGCAACCTGCTCGCGAGCGGTGCATAACACATTTGAATCGCATTTATAGTCCCACATCTGTAATTTTACATTTTATTACTGATAGAAGCCCTATAAATTACCCGGCCCGTAGACAAAAAAAAGCATCACCTCCGGAACGAGTACACGCCGAACGCTTTTTTCGGCCTGTGCTCGTTTGTAAGGAGCATTTTTGCCATTACTTACGAGGTTTATGCCTCAGGAGGCTTTTGCAGGCCTCCGCCAAAGATTATAAATTTTTTTTCAATAAGTTTTTTCAACTTGAAAGGGCCTTCTTCGAAGCCCTATCTTGTGGGGCAGCATAGAACGGCCTGCGGGCCTTCTTCCAAGGCATGTTTCTGCAGCCCGGTGAGGTCTGCGAATGAATCTAAAATTTTACTTTTATAATATATTAAGTTTTCTCTAAATTGTGTATTTTTTGTCAGTTTTTCCAGGGCCCAAACATTAACAGGTGGAGCAACCCAAAAGAGGCTTCGGATGAAATCTAAAATAGATCCACTTTTATAATAAATTAAGTCTTCTAGTAATTGTGTTAATGACATCTCTTATTGTATTTTAACCTTAGATAATTTAAAGGTTTAAAAATCAATTTATGATATTAGTTAAATAAGGACATCAGTAATAAAAGTTTTAAATACAAATAATCAATATACTGATAGTTTATTTTAAAATTATGCTTATTTTTAATTAATCAAATTTCATCAATATATTTAATAGGTCAACATTTAGTTAATTAATCCGGTAAGCTTGGCAACGGGGTCAACGAGTTTTATCATCCCGACCGCATGGCATTTAAATCGCATTTTTAGTCCCACATCGGTAGTTTTACATTTTATTACTGATAAAACCCCTATAAATTACCCGGCCCGTAAAGAAAGAAAGTTGTCACCTCCGGAACGAGTACACGGCGAACGCTTTTTTCGTCCTGTGCTCGTTTGTAAGGAGCATTTTTGCCATTACTTGCGAGGCTTTAAGCCTCAGGAGGCTTTTTGCAGGCCTCTGCCAAAGAGTATAAATGTTTTTTCAAGAAGCTTTTGCAGCTTGAAAGGGCTCTTCTTATACGCGCTATCTTGAGGAGCAGCCCAGTAGGGCCCGCAGGACTTCTTCCAAGACCCTAACATGGTTCTGCAGCCCCGCGAACGAATCTAAAATTTAACTTTTATAATTTATGAAGTGTTCTCTAAATTGTGTGTTTTTGTCAGTTGTTACATGGCCCTAACATTAACAGGTGCAGCCCAGTGCCCAGAAGAGCCTTCGGATGAAATCTAAAAGAGATCCACTATTACAATAAAATTTAGTCTTCTCGAAATTGTGTTATTGACATGTCTTATTGTATTTTAACCGTAGATAATTTAATGGTTTAAAAATTAATTTATGATATTAGTTTAAATAAGGACATCAGTAATAAAAGTTTTAAACACAAATAATCAATATACTTATAATTTATTTTAAAATTAAGTTTATTTTTAATTAATTAAAATTTAATCAATATATTTAATAATGTTCAAGGTCAACATTTAGTTAATGAATAGAGTACTCCCTAAGCTTGGCAACGGGGTCAACGAGTTTTTATCAACCTCGACCCCATGCTTCAAAACATGGGGAAAAAAATTGGGTATCCGATCTCACCCTCCAATTGCATTGGGATTATCCACGAATTCTAATGTTAATTAATGGTGAGATTTGTACCATTTAAGATATTATTTAAATTTTTACTTAAAAAATAAAATTAATTATTTGATCTTATAAAAATTAATAAATTTATTAAAATAATTATTTTAAATTTCAAAAATAAATTTTGTTTTATTATAAAAATATATTATTTAAATTTCTTATTTTAAAAATAAAATTAATAATTAAATTTTATATTAAAATTAATTATTTGATCTTATAAAATTTAATTATTTTTTTATTTTATTATAAAAATTTATAATTTTAAGTTCTTACTAAAAAATAAAATTAATAATTAAATATTATATTAAAATTAATTATTTGATCTTATAAAATTTAATAATTTTATTAAAATACTTAAAATAATTTTTATTTTATTATAAAAATATATAATTTTAATTTTAATAAATTTTATTAAATTATATATTGATTTCTTCATTAACAACACCAAAAACATAATAAATATACAAAAACAGCATTAATAATAATTGCTACAGTAACATCAATTGAATTAACTAAATAGCCTTAACAGCAACTGCAACAGTGACAGTGTAGCTATGACAGCGCAGTGGAACCTACATACTCAAGTCTAAACTCATGGGTGCCCTTAGCCTAACAAAGCTAAAGGCCACAAGTCTTTTCATTTTTCTTAAATTTTTATGAAAAGAAATTGAATTTCATTTTCTTTTAATTCTTTTTGTCTAACATTTTTTTAATTTCTCGCATTCAATTAGCATATATATATTCTATTGTTTCACTCTAAGAAATGGAATTCAATAGGTAAACAAGATCGCAAACTATTCCTAATGTTAGGCCTACGGGCCAAATTTTTGGGCGCGGCCCAAAATTCAGCCTAGCTCGTTTATTTGCAGTCGACTGGGTCGACGGGTTAGCGGATAGGATCGGGCGCCACCTGGATCCGGATCCAAAATTATCGCCCAACGGGCGAAATGCACACGAGATTGCATGCGAAGAGAGCTAACGTAGATGAGACAACGCGGCTGCTGCCTCAGGCGCTCCCATTGGCAAAAAGTTCCTATGAAGGGACCCTTCTCCACAGCTTGTGGAGAAGGATCCCAATTTAGCCATCAAAATAGGTCTAAAAAAAATACCACGTTGATCTACACATCTAGATCTATCCAATGGTATTAAAATCATCGCAAACCAAATCTTGTACGCTGAGAAAAAAATTGGAGAAGATATAGTAGAATCTAAGTTTCATAGATTCTACTATATCTTCTCCAATTTTTTTCTCAGCGTACAAGATTTGGATTGTGATGATTTTAATACCATTGGATAGATCTCGATGAGTAGATCATCATGGTATTTTTTTTTAAAATTTTTTAGACCCATTTTGATTACTAAAATGGATCCTTCTCCACAAGCTATGGAGAAGGGTCCCTTCACAGTACAAATGCTCCCCCCCCCCATTGACTCGTGCAGCGTGGGCTGGGTATTGGGAGAAAAAGGAGGACGAGATGACATCCTCGTGCGGCATTGAGTTTACGGGAAACTAAAGAACTCACCAGCGCTTTCCCCTCGTTAACTTCCGTCCCCTCCCTGCTTGTTGATGCGATGCATTTATGCTTGGTATTTTCATATACTATGAAGCATTTTTTCTGTTAAATCATCGCTTTTGCATCATCATTTTTACTTAAATTCTTCCATATGCGCGGAATCTACACAAGATCTGGTGTTATCTAACTTTTCAGGAAATTCTGAAGAAACTGAAGTTTTCACAGCCGGGTTGAGAAGATTTTCCCAACCTGGGAAAAGTTCCGCCTGTCACGAAAATTTGCTCGACTCTAACTCGGTGGGCTCCAAATCTTAGGGGTACTTTGGTAAATGTTAATCGCGACTATAGGGGGATAAAAGGGAAGCTTTGAGACCTTAATCAAGGATGAAACCCTAATCAAGAGAAGGGAGAAACGGCTGTGGACGTGACCTGGGCGGCTGGAGAAGACAAAACACGATTTCAAGGAAAAGAGGAGCCCTTGGAAGCCCCTAGCAAAGATTTCTTCATCTACTCAGAAAGGGGAGTCAAGATATCTCTTAATCCTTCATTTTCATTGTTGCTTCTACCCTCCAAATGGATTTCTTGAGTGTGAGCTTGTTGTCGAATATTCATGACGTCTCTAAGATGATTGTAGCTTAAAATACTATCGGGGTTAGGGCTTAGCCCTATGCCTAAAACACATTCATGAAGTAGTTTATTATTTTGACATGTTGGTTTGATTTAGTTGACCTAGCATATGTGTTTGTCATTTCCTTACAACTCTTATTGCATATTATTGATCTCCGATATAGAGAGAAAAAGCGATAGCCCAATCTCGATATTGGTGTTTGTATGTTTTGGACGTTGGGAGAAAAAGCGACAGCCCAATCCCGACGTCGGATCTCGTATGCTTGGGCGCGTGAAGAAGAGCACGAAAGTAGCTCTTCTCCCACGTGAGAGAACAACTATCCATCCCTCGCCCCATGGGCCTATGTAAATTTACAAGCCACGAAAGTAGGAGGTAGATTTGCATAAGCACCGAACCGTGCTGCTGAAAGGGGGCGGTTTGTACCATTTGATGGATCTCTTCAACTTATCAAACTTTGCATATCATGTAGTTACTACTTTCATTCGCGGATTGGCATAGCGGTGAAGTCCGATGCCCCGATATTCTCCTATAATAGAAATCCGATCGTTTATTTGTCCGCTTGCTACTTTCCTTGCTTAGCATTTACTTATTAATTGTTAGTTATTTCGATCGCTTTAAATCAACCCTTGATTTGTCTAGACTGCGACTCAAGGATTTACCGGTACTTGACAAATTGGTCTCTGTGGACGATATAATTTACTACTTCGATTAGACCGTACACTTGCGGGCTCATCAAGTTTTTGGCGCCGTTGTCGGGGACCAATTTCGCCATTATCGATTAAATCTGATAAATTCGCGGGATTAGAAAAAAAAAAGAAAAGAAAGAAAAAAAGAGAAGGACTTGTGCATGCGCAGAACACTTGCTCTCTATTTTGATCCATCTTACTGTTGAAAATTTGATAATCTATCTTGAAGCTTGTGCATGCGCAGGACTTTGCGGAGTGAACATTTGATCGACGAGGATCCGGAGATCGAAAAAACATTCCGACTCCGACGCAAGCAAGCTCGAGCTAAAGCAAAAGAGAAGCAGAATTCAACAGAAATGGACCAAAACCGCTCACTTCGAGATTTTGCATCTCCCTCCGTGCAGGGACTTCATTCGAGTATTGCCCGTCCGGCTATCGAAGCTAACAACTTCGAAATAAAGCCGGCATTCCTTGCCATGCTACAGAAGGAACAATTCGGGGGAATGCCAAATGAAGATCCTGCATTCCACCTCTCAATGTTTATAGAATACTGTGATACGTTCAAAATGGGAGGGATATCCATCGATGCTCTGAGATTGAGACTCTTCCCCTTTACCCTAAAGGATCGAGCACGTGCATGGCTTCAGTCACTGCCGAATGGAGCGATCACCACATGGGAAGGGCTATCACACTCATTCCTCACCAAGTACTTCCCACCGAGCAAGACAGCTCAATTAAGAGGGCAGATCACTGGATTTAAGCAAAGGGACGACGAATCATTATATGAAGCGTGGGATCGTTTCAAGGAGCTTCAACGGATTTGTCCACACCACGGCCTCGAAAAGTGCTTATTAGTTTCTTCCTTTTACAATGCTTTAAATTTTAACACTCGAATGACTGTGGATGCAGCATCAGGTGGAGCCTTCATGAACAAACGTGTTGAAGATGCTCTAGAACTACTGGAGGATATGGCACTTAACCATCATCAATGGACAAGTGAAAGAAGCATCCATACAAGGGTCACTGGTAAGACTGATATCGATACCATGGATTCTTTGGCGAAGAAGGTAGACTCTTTATCTCAAGAGTTAAATGCATTACGTTCAAATGCTTTTTCATCATCTTCTCAATCTTCTCAATTGTATCAAGTTAATGCACTTGCCTGTGAGATATGTGGTTGTACAGGTCATAAATCATATGAGTGTCAATTTGTATGTCTCACCCAAAATCAACCTGAAGAGGCTATCAATGCAGTGAATCAATTCAACCAAAGGCCTCAAAATAACCCGTATTCAAGCACGTACAACCCGGGATGGAGAAACCACCCCAACTTCTCCTACCGGACAAATCAACCCCAGATTTCCCAGCCCTATTTTCAACCACAGGCTTCTCAACCGGTCCCTCAAGCAATTTACCACCAACCACCAGGTTTTCAGCAAAAACCATACCCCCAACCCCAGAAATCGAATTTGGAGGCTATGCTAGAGAGTTTGGCTATTGCGCAGTCGAAACAAAATGAGATCATCAATCAAATGAATTCCAAGATGGATGCCTTAGCAGCTCACAACAAAATGCTGGAAACCCAGATTGCCCAGCAAGCTACCGCCTCATTCCGACCTCAAGGACAACTGCCCGATCAACCAGAAGAGAACCCACGTGAGCACTGTAACGCTGTGTCCACACGCAGTGGCAACCAGTTGGTTGAGCCGGAAATGGACAAAAATCATGGAGATGGACAACAAGGTGGAAATGAAAGAGACCAAACACCGTTGGAAGAGTCTGATCGCACACATGATTAGCAGCCCGTTTACATTCCACCACCACCATATGTTCCACCTGTACCGTTTCCTCAACGCTTGGCGAAAGCCAAATTGGACAAACAATTTGGAAAATTCCTTGAGGTACTAAAAAAATTATACATCAATATTCCTTTTACTGATGCATTATCGCAGATGCCGACCTACGCAAAATTCCTCAAGGACATCCTCTCCAATAAGAGAAGGATTGATGAACAAGGAACGGTGGCGCTAACCGAGGAGTGTAGTGCAATCATTCAAAATAAGCTTCCCCCGAAGCTTAAGGATCCCGGGAGCTTTTCCATACCGTGCTCCGTTGGTGCCATGACTTTTGACCGTGCCTTGTGCGACTTGGGCGCAAGCGTCAGCCTAATGCCCTACTCCATATTTGAGAAGCTAGAACTTGGAGAACTCAAACCGACTACAATCTCACTTCAACTCGCCGATCGCTCGGTAAGATATCCGGTGGGCATATTGGAAGATGTGCCCATTCGAGTGGGTAAGTTTTTTGTTCCTGCTGATTTTGTAGTTTTAGAAATGGAGGAGGATCACCGTCTCCCAATAATTTTAGGGAGACCGTTTTTAGCCACTGCAGGCGCGATCATTGATGTGAAAAATGGGCGACTTACTTTGAAGATAGGTGAGGAAACCATCGAGTTTGATCTTTCAGAAAGTTTAAAGAAACCTTGTCTTGCAGGTTCATGCTGCAGTGTCGATGTGTTGGAAACCATACCGGACGGCTCCGATGTGGTACGAAGTCGAGAAGACTCGCTTGAGAGGTGCCTGCTCAATGAAGAAGATACTGAAAGTCCCCTAAGAGACGGGGAGTGAAACCCTAATAGGCGCATATGGAGGTTTTCATGCAGCGGAAGGGGTTTCTAGGGATCGAATGCATGATATATGATCAACTTTAAAATCAATTGCATAGAATGGTAGCGACTCATACCATGGCCATCGCTTGGATGGTGTCTAGGAAGAAGAGAGAACGATGGGGTTCTCCTCCAAAGCGCCACACACAAGATGATCGATGACTTGCTCCTTGGACGCTCCTTGTGTTAGCAAGGTTCTCCAAGTGACCTTGTCGTGTGAGAAGGGATGAAGAAGATGAGATCCACTGCTTGGCGATTCTTCCTTGTCGTCAAAGCCTCTTCCACGAGAATGCCCCAAAAAAAAAACACGAGAAGAGAGGGGCGACAACAATAGGAGTGAAGAGGTGAGGCGTGGTCACGTATGTGATCATGCTTTCTAAAAATAGAAAGCCACTCCTCAACATGCGATCAAGGGTTTTTCCCAATCGCATATTTCTCTTAACTTGAACCGTGCGCTCACATGATGAGCTGGTTCAATTTTGTTTGGTTCAAAGACCAATTAACCCAAGCTATTAGTCCAGATCACATTAAACCCTAAGGTTCTTGATCTGACCGTTGATCTCTTGATGCTCCTGATCTCACCGATCTAGCATCCATTCTCTCAATCGAAGCTTACCGATCTCAAGCCCTAATCAATCAAACATGATCAGACCAGATCTCACTCACAATCAGAGATTAAATCCCTTTAAACTGAACCTAAACAATTCAGTCCACACGATCTGACTTAAGTAAGCCATATCATCAAATTGTGCGACCCTAAGGATTTCCTTTAAATGTCGGTAACGATAACTTACGTCATCACGATCAGTGAGGGGTATCTAGCAACACATCACTGTCTCCCGATATAAAAGAAAGAGTCTTCCAAGACTACACCCAAACCACAGCACAAGTGTGAATCCACTTCACCAGGCATACATGATTCCTTTTCCACTGGATGTTCTTATTGGACAAGCGTGTCAAGCCTGTAGCTCCAATATGATGAGCATGATTAGATCAGATGAACATAGTCACCTGGGTATGGCCATACACTTTCTCAATCATCTCATCCAGGGGGGCCCCTTTAGAACATCACACTCCAAACAAGGAGACGGCAATCCTATATCTATCACTAGCGCCCTAACATGACTCAAGTTCACCATCCAAGATAGTCTATAACCATTATGTTTCAAATGATATTGAACTACCTCAAAACAATGACAATCATCATTTAGAAACACAAGTGATTTCAAGTCAGAGGACATGTGCCACTTGTTGCAAACAAGGATTATTCACATTGTGACAAGCAATTGAATATCCTAGTAGGGTCTGTCCAGTACATCCAATGTACCCATGAGTCTACATCTTATTCCATGCTCGAAGCATCCTATAAGATTAGAACACATATTAGTCTCAATCATATCAAGGCTGTCTCATGTTCACCAAGATATATCGACTAAGGACAAAAGTACATGTCAGCCTAGCTGAACAGCTTTGAGACATTATTCAGAAGCACATGTATTGCAGCAGACAATGTAACAAACTGAATAACAACCATTGCTTTTATAAACAAAAGAGTTTATACATGATACTGATAGTATCCCAAGGCCTCAAACATTAGCCTTAAGGGCATACCCCAACAATCTCCCACTTGCACTTAATCTAATGGTTGAGAAATCTCAAACCCATATTATTACAGTGCTTCTCATGCTTCTGCTGCGCCAGAGGCTTTGTAAGCGGGTCAGCCAGATTGTCATCTGTATGAACCTTGCAGACTTTGATCTCGCCACGATCAATGATCTCCCGGATCAAGTGAAACCGTCTCTGTATGTGTTTGGACTTCTGGTGCGACCGTGGTTCCTTTGCTTGTGCGATTGCTCCAGTGTTATCACAGAAGATAACCAAAGGATCTGCACTCGAAGGAACAACACCAAGAACTTACGAATCCATACTGCCTCCTTAGATGCTTCTGAGGCTGCAACATACTCGGCTTCTGTTGTGGAATCAGCAACGATAGACTGTTTGAAACTTTTCCACACCACTACTCCTCCATTCAAGCTAAAAACATAGCCTGATTGCGATCGGAAATCATCCTGGTCAGATTGGAACGAAGCGTCAGTATATCCTTCAATACTGAGTTCTTCCTGACCTCCATATATCAAGAACATATCTTTGGTCCTCCGCAGATATTTCAAGATGTTCTTGACTGCAATCCAGTGTGCCTGACCTGGATTACTTTGGAATCGACTGGTCACGCTTAACCCGTAAGTGACGTCTGGGCGAGTACACAACATCGCATACATAATGGACCCAATAGCCGAAGCATAAGGCGTATTGTCCATTTCATCTTTCTCAGTCTGTGTTTGAGGACACTGACTCTTTGAAAGATTCAGACCATGTCTGACTGGAAGATATCCTCTTTTAGAATTCTCTAAATGGAATCTCTCCAGGACTTTATCGATGTAAGTACTCTGGCACAGCCCGAGAAGCCTCTTAGATCTATCTCTGTAGATCTTCACACCTAACACATAGGCTGCTTCTCCTAGATCTTTCATCTGGAAACATTTTCTTAACCATGCTTTAACAGCATGCAGTTCAGGAATATCGTTTCCAATGATTAAGATATCATCGACGTAGAGGACTAGGAAAGTAATTACGCTCCCACTAAACCTCTTATATACACACGGGTCATCTTCATTCTTGATGAAACCAAATTCACTGATTGATTCATCAAAACGAATATTCCAGCTTCTTGATGCTTGTTTAAGTCCATAAATGGACTTCTTTAACTTGCATATTTTATGACGATCTGATGGATTTGTGAAACCTTCAGGTTGTGTCATATACACATCCTCCTGCAAATTTCCATTAAGGAAAGCAGTCTTCACATCCATTTGCCAGATCTCATAATCATAATATGCAGCTATCGCGAGAAGAATCCGAATAGACTTAAACATGGCTACAGGAGAGAAAGTTTCATCATAATCTATCCCGTAGATTTGTTTGAAACCTTTCGCAACTAGCCTGCCTTTATAGGTAACCACGTTACCATCCATGTCAATCTTCTTCTTGAAGATCCATTTACAGCCTATAGGGATAACTCCCGGAGGCGGATCAACCAAATCCCAAACTTGGTTATCTGACATGGAGTCCATCTCGGCTCGCATAGCTTCAAGCCATCTAGCTGAGTCCGGTCCACTGACCGCATCCGCATAAGTAAGGGGTTCATCATTATCAATGATGTAGACTCCGTCATAGCGCTCAGGCTGTCGACGGATCCTTCCCGATCTTCGCGGTTCCCGTGATATCTGAGCCTCAGGTTGTTCAGTAACCTGTTCTACCGGCTCAGGCTCATCCAACTGTGCTTGACTACTTTGTCCTTCCTCTGGATTCTCATCCAGCTTTATTTCTCTCCCACTGGCCTCTTGCAGAAGAAACTCCTTCTCAAGAAAAATGGCCGTCCGAGCAACAAATACCTTGTTCTCTTTGGGATCGTAGAAATAATAACCCTTAGTTTCCTTAGGGTAACCGACAAAGATACATTTCTCAGATCTGCTCTCTAGTTTCCCAGAGGCGAGGTTTTTAACATAAGCCTCGCAACCCCAGATCTTAATAAATGTCAAGCTAGGCTGTTTCCCATACCATAATTCATATGGAGTCTTTGAAATTGCCTTGGATGGCACTCGGTTTAGTACCTTTGCAGCTGTCTCCAGTGCAAATCCCCAAAAGGAGTAAGGTAGAGTAGCCTGACTCATCATAGAACGAACCATATCCAGTAAGGTTCTGTTCCTCCTTTCGGATACACCATTCCATTGCGGTGTTCCTGGCAGAGTGAGCTGTGAGATAATCCCACACTCCTTTAGATAGTCAGTAAACTCATGACTTAGGTATTCTCCACCTCGATCAGAACGAAGTGCCTTGATATTTCGGCC
This sequence comes from Costus lasius, assembly GCA_027563935.2. Taxonomy (NCBI): domain Eukaryota; kingdom Viridiplantae; phylum Streptophyta; class Magnoliopsida; order Zingiberales; family Costaceae; genus Costus; species Costus lasius. The sequence continues at coordinate 11,848,530 of CM050453.2, forward strand.
TAGCTGATTTTGTACTTCATTCTTGAACTCTTTGAACTTGTCAAAAGATTCACTCTTATGTCTCATTAAATAGACATACCCATATCTACTGAAACCATCAGTAAAGGTAATGAAGTATTGATAGCCACCCCTGGCATGTTTACTAAATGGCCCACACACATCACTGTGTATAAGGTCAAGTAAACCTGAAGCCCTTTGACCTTTGTTAAGAAAAGGAGACTTCGTCATTTTGCCCATTAAACAAGCTTTGCATGTATCAATCTCCTCATAGGAGAATGATCCCAGCAGTCCATGATCATGCAACCGCTTAATGCGCTTCTTGTTAATATGGCCTAAACGACTATGCCATAGCAAGGTGCTGTCATCAGCATACTTGGCTTTCTTATTATCAATGTTTTGTATAGAACATTCCATGTCCAACATGAATAACCCATTGCTAATTGATCCAGTAGCATAAACAATATTATCTAAAGATAAAACACACTTTGAAATTTTGCATTCAAAGGAAAACCCTTTCCTGACAAGAGCAGGAATAGAGATAATATTTTTGGTAATGCTAGGAACAAAATAACAATTGTTCAGTTCTAATACAAGTCCAGATGGTAATGAGATGTAATATTCTCCTACAGCAATAGCAGCAACCCGTGCCCCGTTTCCAACTCGTAGGTCCACCTCATGCTGTCCCACCTGTCTTCTTCTCTTGAGTTCCTGTACATTTGAACAAATGTGAACTCCACATGCAGTGTCTAACACCCATGAAATAGAAGAAGAAAACATGACCTCAGTCACATATATACCTGAGCCAGAAGCGATGCTTCCCTTCTTGTCTCCTTGGAGCGCTTTACAGTCCTTTTTCCAGTGACCCAGCTGGCCACAGTGGAAACATCTGTACTCCTTCGACCGCTTAACCTTTTGTTTCAGCGCCTTGTTGTAGTTCTTGACTGGGGCTTTGCCCTTCTTCCCCTTCTTCTTGTTCCTAGAAGGAACCATTAAGACAGAGGTTGAAGGCTTTCCCTTCAGAGTCTCCTCAGTAGTCAAGAGCATATTCAGCAATTCTGCCGGAGTACAGTCGATTTTGTTCATATTAAAGTTAATGATGAACGCATCGAAAGAGGGCGGGAGAGACTGCAGAATAATATCTACAGCAAGCTCCTGATTGATGGTATGTCCCAGTTTCTCTAGAGCCTCCTTGTGCCCAATCATCTTGAGCACGTGAGCTCCCACTGGACTCCCTTCAGCTAGTTTGCTCTGAAAGAACAGCTTGGTCAAGTTATAGCGCTCAGTCCTCGCCTGTGCAGCATACAGCATCTTGAGGTTTGCTATAATTTCTATAGCAGACATATCCTCATGCTGACGCTGCAGCGGTGGCGTCATAGACGCTAGCATCAGGCAAGCGACATCAATGCTATCATTGACATGCTTTTCATAGGCTTCCCGAACCGCCCTTGCGGCGTTCGGAGCGGGTTGAGGCGGTATCGCCGTCTCGAGGACATACAGTTTCCTCTCTGCCTTAAGAACAATCTTAAGGTGTCCGTACCAGTCTAAGAAGTTTGGCCCAGCAAACTTCTCCCTTTCCAGTAGGGATCGCACATTGAAGTTCATGGTGTTCGTTGCTGCAGGAATCTACAACAATGCAAGAACAGCAAGGTCAGTATCAATGTATAGAATCAATCCAGGACTTAAGAAAGATTCTTTTTCTCACTATTTTATCTGACTGAAAAATCTATTAAAACAGTCCGAAAGAGTAACACTCTTTTAGTGAGATGGGATCCAGATTTCATACTTGGTCTCCGCGTCCCGCTCAGGCGAGATAAGATGCACAGAGAGTACAAGCACTAATTTCTGGTAGGCAGTCCCTGCCAATCGCCAACCCGTGCGATTCCCCTTCATCTGGGCAATCCAGCAGACTGTGCCAACTGAGTTGGTACAACACAGTCTCTGATCCCACAGATGGCTGCCTCCATATAGCTAACATATGCCCCATATGTAGCCTACATGGTCAAGCGAACCTGACCTACTCCCTGGACCACCACGTGCTATGCTGAGCAACGAGAAGCGATAAATCCCTTCTCTGTAACACGCAGGTGTAATCACACACCGTCTGAAGATAGATGGGCGTGCCCACTGAGTGGGTACAACACGGCCCCAACGATAGTCAGAACAGTGAGGTTTCGCGTCAGAAGGCTTTACGTGCTTGATATTTAACGTTGGATTTTAACGGTCTTTTATCTTCTCAACTATCATGCAATTCCTATGGTGATAGCAGAAGATAAATAAATCATGCAATTCTAATTATATAAACAATAAATAGAAAGCATGCTGATCTTATGTGGTAAAAGCCCATTAAGCCTAAGTAAGACCTTAACCTAATTTAAGTCTTCACTTGCTTTTCTTCATGGGGCTTTTGCTTCTCATCTGGCCCAACCTAGGGCCCAAGCGCCAACTGCAGCTCAGGTGCGCCCACCAGGGAAAATGCGCCTGTCCTAGGGTCGAACCCTAGACCTCCCGTCTGGTCAAGCCACTGCTGCATGCGCCTCTGCCAAGTGTGCTCTGTGCTCTTGTCTGATTAAAATACAATTTAATCTATCTAGACAAGATTGACTCGCAGGTCAATTACAGTTTATAAATTAAATAAAATGTGATGCGCAGATCACAATAAAAATTAATTTACAAATTTTAACCAGGCTCGCAGGCCCCAGCACAGCACACATTAAACACGGGCAGCCCACATAAGATTAAATAAACAAGCAAATGGCATCAATCATCATGTGATCCAATCAAGAAATTAAATTTTTGAAAAACCCCATTGGCATCAATTTTAATTTCCTTATACGCCCTACTACCTTACAACGGTCCATTACTAGGGATCCACTCATCAGTCCTAGTCAGATCCACTGCCCTTACATGCACCAAGTCCTAACTGACTTGAGTCGACCCAGTGGTCAACTATGCATGCGCCATGGGCTGAACAACCTACATGAGTTTTGGCAAGCGGGTGTGACCCCGGGCCTAACTCATGTGTGTTCACTGGTTGTCTCAACCAGACCTCGCTACACGCCTTTGATGCAGTCGACCTATAGCCACCTTATGCTTGCGCATAGGTGCCATCTGGTCGACCCATCTAGGCTGTCAGATGGTCTGATCAGACTAGTTGGATCTTAACTAGAGATGACTTCAACCCTACTAACCCGTCTAAGGACTTATAGCAGGCGGCACTTAGATCTAAGGTGAGTCGCGCAAGTAAAGAAGTTTTTGAGAAAAACTAAATGGATGCGCCAACCAGATACATGCGCTAATGATAAAAATCATACATCATGTTGTTTTCGCATGAATAACTTTCGCATGTAGTTTAGATCTAAGGTGTTGCGCAAACATGGATCACTAAAGTTAAGCAATCATACAAACATGCATATAACTTTGCTCTGATACCAATTGAAAGTCCCCTAAGAGACGGGGAGTGAAACCCTAATAGGCGCATATGGAGGTTTTCATGCAGCGGAAGGGGTTTCTAGGGATCGAATGCATGATATATGATCAACTTTAAAATCAATTGCATAGAATGGTAGCGACTCATACCATGGCCATCGCTTGGATGGTGTCTAGGAAGAAGAGAGAACGATGGGGTTCTCCTCCAAAGCGCCACACACAAGATGATCGATGACTTGCTCCTTGGACGCTCCTTGTGCTAGCAAGGTTCTCCAAGTGACCTTGTCGTGTGAGAAGGGATGAAGAAGATGAGATCCACTGCTTGGCGATTCTTCCTTGTCGTCAAAGCCTCTTCCACGAGAATGCCCCAAAAAAAAAACACGAGAAGAGAGGGGCGACAACAATAGGAGTGAAGAGGTGAGGCGTGGTCACGTATGTGATCATGCTTTCTAAAAATAGAAAGCCACTCCTCAACATGCGATCAAGGGTTTTTCCCAATCGCATATTTCTCTTAACTTGAACCGTGCGCTCACATGATGAGCTGGTTCAATTTTGTTTGGTTCAAAGACCAATTAACCCAAGCTATTAGTCCAGATCACATTAAACCCTAAGGTTCTTGATCTGACCGTTGATCTCTTGATGCTCCTGATCTCACCGATCTAGCATCCATTCTCTCAATCGAAGCTTACCGATCTCAAGCCCTAATCAATCAAACATGATCAGACCAGATCTCACTCACAATCAGAGATTAAATCCCTTTAAACTGAACCTAAACAATTCAGTCCACACGATCTGACTTAAGTAAGCCATATCATCAAATTGTGCGACCCTAAGGGTTTCCTTTAAATGTCGGTAACGATAACTTACGTCATCACGATCAGTGAGGGGTATCTAGCAACACATCACTGTCTCCCGATATAAAAGAAAGAGTCTTCCAAGACTACACCCAAACCACAGCACAAGTGTGAATCCACTTCACCAGGCATACATGATTCCTTTGCCACTGGATGTTCTTATTGGACAAGCGTGTCAAGCCTGTAGCTCCAATATGATGAGCATGATTAGATCAGATGAACATAGTCACCTGGGTATGGCCATACACTTTCTCAATCATCTCATCCAGGGGGGCCCCTTTAGAACATCACACTCCAAACAAGGAGACGGCAATCCTATATCTATCACTAGCGCCCTAACATGACTCAAGTTCACCATCCAAGATAGTCTATAACCATTATGTTTCAAATGATATTGAACTACCTCAAAACAATGACAATCATCATTTAGAAACACAAGTGATTTCAAGTCAGAGGACATGTGCCACTTGTTGCAAACAAGGATTATTCACATTGTGACAAGCAATTGAATATCCTAGTAGGGTCTGTCCAGTACATCCAATGTACCCATGAGTCTACATCTTATTCCATGCTCGAAGCATCCTATAAGATTAGAACACATATTAGTCTCAATCATATCAAGGCTGTCTCATGTTCACCAAGATATATCGACTAAGGACAAAAGTACATGTCAGCCTAGCTGAACAGCTTTGAGACATTATTCAGAAGCACATGTATTGCAGCAGACAATGTAACAAACTGAATAACAATCATTGCCTTTATAAACAAAAGAGTTTATACATGATACTGATAGTATCCCAAGGCCTCAAACATTAGCCTTAAGGGCATACCCCAACAGATACTAATGCCGGAGATGAGAAAGAAGCATATACAAAATTACTCGACTCCACTCAAAAAATTGAAAGCAAGAGAGAGAAGTTGGAGTTTCCAAGTGTAGTGAAACCGGAGGTAACCACTGCACAAAAGATTGAACTTAAAGTCCTACCAAATAACCTAAGGTATGAATTCCTTGGTGATGACTCCACCCTTCCGGTTATCGTCGATGCGAACTTAAGTAAGTATCAAACTCAACTTCTTCTTGAAGAGCTTAAACAACGAAAGAAGGTAATTGGATATTCTATTGATGATATCAAGGGTATTAATCCATCTCTTTGTATGCACAGGATCTTCCTAGAAGAGGGAAGTAAGCCCACCGTGGAATGCCAAAGACGTTTAAATCCTAATATGAAGGATGTTGTCAAAAAGGAGATACTCAAACTTTTGGACGCCGGGGTGATCTACCCGATCTCGGACAGCAAATGGGTTAGCCCCGTTCATGTGGTCCCAAAGAAAGGGGGAGTGACAGTGGTCAAGAATGAAAATAATGAGCTGATTCCTACGCGAACGGTAACCGGGTGGCGCATGTGTATAGATTACCGAAAATTGAACACAGCCACCCGAAAAGATCATTTTCCTCTTCCATTCATTGATCAAATGTTAGAACGCTTAGCATGTAACTCACATTTCTGTTTTTTGGATGGTTTTTCAGGATTCTTTCAAATCCCGATACATCCGGACGATCAAGAAAAGACAACGTTTACATGCCCGTTCGGGACATTCGCATACCGACGCATGCCATTCGGGTTATGCAATGCACCCGCCACGTTTCAACGGTGCATGATGGCAATTTTTTTCGATCACCTTGAAATGATTATGGATGTGTTTATGGATGATTTTTCAGTTTATGGATCCTCTTTTGATGCTTGTTTAACGAACTTATCAAAGATTCTGCAGAGATGCGAGGAGGTAGACTTAGTCCTTAATTGGGAAAAATGTCATTTTATGGTCAAAGAAGGTATTGTCCTAGGGCACTTGATATCTGAGCGCGGTATCGAGGTGGATAAAGCCAAAGTATATGTTATTGAGAGGATGCCACCTCCCTCTACGGTGAAGGGAATCCGTAGCTTCCTTGGACATGCTGGATTTTACCGTCGGTTTATCAAAGACTTTTCCATCATTTCTAAGCCCCTTACTAGTCTCCTTGCTAAAGATGCTCCATTTATTTTTGATCAAGATTGTTTGACTGCTTTTTGCAAACTGAAGGCATCATTAACTTCTGCTCCTATCATGCAGCCCCCAGATTGGTCGTGCCCATTCGAGTTGATGTGCGATGCGAGTGATTTTGCGGTTGGCGTAGCCCTAGGGCAGCGCAAGGATGGGAGGCTGCATGCTATCTACTATGCGAGTAAAACCTTGGATGGAGCGCAAGCCAACTATGCCACCACTGAAAAAGAACTATTAGCGATCGTGTTTGCATTCGATAAGTTTCGCTCCTACTTAGCCAATTCTAAGGTTATCGTTTTCACTGACCATGCAGCTATCCGATACCTCATCACCAAAAAGGACGCTAAACCGAGACTCATCCGCTGGATACTTCTACTGCAAGAATTCGATCTAGAAATCAAAGATAAAAAGGGAACTGAAAATGTAGTCGCGGATCATCTTTCGCGCCTTAGAGAGGAACAATGCACTGAAGATGTTGTGAATCCACCGATAAATGATATGTTCCCCGACGAACACCTTTTAGCTGTCACTCATGACGGCACACCCTGGTATGCCGATTTTGTGAATTATTTGGTATCTAACATTCTACCCCCAGATCTAACCTTTCAGAGGAAGAAGAAGTTTCTTTCAGATGTGCGGCATTATTATTGGGATGATCCACTCTTGTATCGAAGATATGCAGACGGTATTTACAGAAGATGTATACCGGAGTGGGAAGTTCGGGATGTTCTGTATCAATGTCACACATCACCGTATGGAGGACATGCAAGCACTTCCAAAACCACCTTTAAAGTGTTGCAATCCGGTTTCTATTGGCCAACCTTGTTTAAAGATACCTGGAGTTACGTTCGCTCTTGCGATCAATGCCAACGCACCGGAAACATATCAAGACATGACGAAATGCCCATGCACACTATTTTGGAAGTTGAAGTATTTGACGTGTGGGGTATTGACTTCATGGGACCCTTTCCCTCTTCCCACAACAATAGATTCATTCTCGTAGCAGTTGACTATGTGTCAAAGTGGGTGGAGGCAATGGCTTCACCAACTAATGATTCCCGTGTAGTCATGAGAATGTTTAGCAAAATCATTTTACCAAGGTTTGGAACACCAAGGGTGGTTATTAGTGACGGGGGATCTCATTTCATGGAGCGCAAATTCAAAACCCTTATGAAGAAATATGGAATTCTGCACAAAGTCGCCACACCATATCATTCCCAAACAAGTGGCCAAGTAGAAGTATCAAATAGAGAAATTAAGCGGATTTTGGAGAAAACAGTTTCTCGCTCAAGAACAGATTGGTCACTAAGATTGGATGATGCCTTGTGGGCCTACCGTACCGCATTCAAAACGCCCATCGGTATGTCCCCCTTCCAGCTAGTGTATGGTAAATCATGCCATTTACCCGTGGAAATTCAGCACAAAGCATTTTGGGCAGTCAAGCTGCTGAACTTTGACCTTAAAGACGCCGGGGATAAACGCAAATTGCAAATCAATGAACTAGACGAATTTCGACGGGAAGCTTATGAGAATGCTAGAATATTTAAGGAGCGCACAAAGAATTGGCACGATTCTCGCATTACCAAGAAAAGTTTCCAAGTTGGCGATCATGTACTGTTGTTCAACTCTAGGTTGAAGCTCTTCCCCGAAAAACTAAGGACGAGATGGTCTGGCCCTTTTGTTATTCAGCACATCTTTCCTCACGGAGCTATTGAAATATGGAGTGAGGGCACCGGTAATTTCAAAGTAAATGGACATCGCCTCAAGCATTACTTCCATGGAGATCCGATAAAGAAAGGGATGTCACATACCTTGTCCGACCCTACCTGAATGCCAGCCACGGTCAAGCTAATGACCTAAAACTAGCGCTTCTTGGGAGGCAACCCAAGAATCTCTTCTCCTTTTCATTTCCTTTTGTTCCGTCTTTTACCTTTATGCAATGCTTTTTGTTAATATTGTTTAGTTTACTAAGTTCTGAAATTCTAAATTAGTCTTTGTTGGGTTCACCTCACTTGCATCATTATTCAGTCTACTTTTCTAGATTTTGGTCTCACCCTTCTTATTCTGCAATTGTAGCTGACACCTTTGAGATGATGAAGAAATGTATCAAGGGATGCTGAATGGACTGAGGAATGAAGAAACTGCTGATAATCTGTTCTGAGAAATGAGGAAATAAGCTGAAATGGTATAAAAGTACTATTCCTTACCAGATTTGGAAATAGCGAGATGCGCTGGACTCCTTGGTGGAAGATTTGGAGCAGCCTTGAGATGTGGAGCAGCCACCATTATCTATTGGGTTATATTATCAGTCACCACTTCCCATATTTCCTTGAAGGAGTGGTTGAAGCAACAATGCTGCTCTTTACCGGATTTTTAAAACAGGGAACTACATTGAAGGAACACTGTTCCTTACCGGTTTCTAACATGAAAGCAGTGCTGAACTTCATGCTGCTGTGATACGTTATAAGAGAAATGGGGAGGGATCCCCAATCCGTGGAGGTTATTGAGGCCCAAGCTCCATTTTCAGAATCTCTTATGCCAAAAAAGGAGTGGGGAGTTACAAGCATGCAGGAACACTGTTCCTTACTGGCGTCACCAGCTTGAGTGAATGAGGAAACTTCTCCTTGATCTTTCTCTCCTCATCCCTATCAGTACTTGGTGCTCAATTTCAACTATTTGACTCGCCAGAAAATTACTCTGAAAATTCACTACAACCGAGATTTTCCCAGGTCACCTGACGAAATTTTCCCACCCTGGGAAACTCTCTGTCCACTCCGGATCAGAAGCCACAGAAGTCTTCCCAGGTCACTTGACGGAATTTTCCCACCTGGAAAATTCTTTGTCAACTTTGGACAGAAGCCTTCCCAGGGCACCTGACGGAATTTTCCCACCTGGGAAATTCTTTGTCAACTTTGGACAGAAGCCTTCCCAAGTCACCTGACGAAATTTTCCCAACCGGCCGCAGCAGAACCTTATTGCACAGAGGCTTTCCCAGTGGCGCCTACGAAATTTTCCCGGGTGGGAATTCATCCACTTATAAAGATTCGCGAGTGGGATTAGGGTTTTTCCCACTCGCTTCCCAGCCGCCACCAACTTCCCTTCCTGCACCTGCAGCCTCTCCTAGCCTTCAGATCTCCCCTCGCCGGCACCCTGCAAGCTCGAAGCCCTCTTCTTCCCCAGCAGAAGATCACTTCCAGATCCAGTCCCCGCTTTCGCTCTCTGCGTGCGTCGTAGCTCCGATCGCTGCATTCCTCCGCCTTCCACCTCGATGGCGCCCAAACGAGCCGCTAAAGGGAAATGACCTTCCACGCCCAGCACGCCCGTAGCACCTTCCACCGAGGCAGACATTGTCTTCCGCATTGATGAGCAGCGCCATCGCTTTCAAGCTCTCCAAGGAAGGCGTATTGTTCATACACGGTACGCAGATTCATCCACGCTTCAACAACTCGGACTCCTCGACGATATCCGGTGGATGTTCCAACAGATTGGGTGGGATCATTTCCTCGAGAGCAACTTCCCAACTTTTCCCCTGCTAGTGACTGAGTTCCTCAGCTCCCTCTCAGTCCAAGTCGACATTCATGATGAAGACAACCCAGGGCGCTTAGAGTTCCGACTTGGCAATGTAGACCACCGTCTTTCTCTCGAAGAACTGAACAACATATTTGGATTTCCCTCCAGTGCTCCACGATGTCTGCCCGCAGCATTTCACGACTCCACATTTTGGCGGCAGATCACTTCTGAGCATGCTTACTCATCCAAGGGTGCAAGATCAGCTCCCGTGACCAACCCCTGCATCAAGTATGCCCATCGTGTGCTCTCTAACACTATCTTCGGTCGCGGGGAAAGTGAGAGCACCGTCCGGCGATCCGAACTATTTGTCCTTTGGGCTATGCTGCACGGCCACATCTTCAACTCAGCATTCTTCCTCGTCAAGCAGCTCGACAAAGTCGCACGGGCAAAGAAGGGATCTATTGTCCTCGGTGGCCTCATCACCCCTATCGCTATCGCCCTTGGCATGGAACCTTACCGAATGGAAAGAGCACCTGGACACAATAAAATCGACATCGAATCCTGCGTTGCTATGCGGATGATTGCAAGGGAAGGTGGAATGCTCCGCCTTATTTTACCTCGAGGTCTCATCTTGTACCTCCCCAACACAGCCAGAACTTCCGTACAAGATCGCCAGAACTGGCGTATCACCTCCGTCGTAGACCTTGACGCTGAAGAGCAGCCACCCCCCTTGGCAACCGACGCGCCCGCGGGTTCCTCCCTGTCTAGCCGACATCCCCATACAACCACGGACCAAATTATACGCGCCTCCTACTCCGAGATTCTTCAGCTTAGGCACTCGCAAGCACGCATATTCGCAAAAGTTAACGACATTGCCACTTTCCTCCACGACCATCTCCAGTATCCAAGCCCCGAGGAACCCGAAGCCTCTGATGATTCAAACGCCCCGGGTGACACTTAGCTCGGAGAGGATATACCACCCCTGTGAGTACTCCATGCCTATTATTTATTCACATTTCACTTTCATGCATAGGGACTATGCATCATTTCGTGTTGGGGGTGGGGTATGCATCGTTGCTTTGCTTGTGATACATGCTCTTGTTTTCTTTAGTCTAGTTCCTATTATCTTAGATTAGCATTAGACATTACATCATGAACATTAACACCAGATCTACATTTCCCAGAGAATTGTGAACTTATAGTTGAGATTGGTTTTATGGTCTGATGATAGTATCCTGTCATTGTCTTTCTGAATTAGGTCTTGTGCTCTAACCTTAAACGATAATTAACTCATCGGAAGAATGATAATCCTAGGAATCATGCCTTAAGTAAACTAAGTCACATCTCTTACGTTTCCTACTCTTGTTAAAAACTTTTGCATTCCATTTATTTGCGCAGTGACCTATATGTCCAAGTAAAACTCTTGGAAAAGAATTTAAGGAGAGAAAAGTGCTCTCAAAAGAGAGCGAGGAATTATTTTGACCCAAAAAAAAAGAGAGAAACAAAGGAGATAAAAGTGCCCTCAAAAGAGGGCGAGGAGCTAAATAGAGAAAAATATGAGGAGAGAAAAGTGTCCCAAAAAAGGGACGAGGAGGAAATAAGAATTGCATGACGATCCCAAATACTAATTCTAAATCTTTTCCTTTAAATTGAAATGAAGTTCGTGGACAAACTAGGCATTGCGCAAGTTATGAATGCACAGTCAAAGCTTGACAAAGGACATAAGATGAGGGAGCTTAATTCTCTTTTAAGTCATGAAACTTAGGCATTTGAATTTCCGAAGATGAGAAAACTTGAAGTAAAATCTTTATTAGAGCATTGACCTTGTAAGAAGACATGACCGGAAACCAACTCAGTAGTCATAAAACTCTCTCAATTATAATGTTCATGAACCTAGGAATTACTGCTTGCTTGAGGACAAGCAAGAATTTAAGTGTGGGGATATTTGATGCGATGCATTTATGCTTGGTATTTTCATATACTATGAAGCATTTTTTCTGTTAAATCATCGCTTTTGCATCATCATTTTTACTTAAATTCTTCCATATGCGCGGAATCTACACAAGATCTGGTGTTATCTAACTTTTCAGGAAATTCTGAAGAAACTGAAGTTTTCACAGCCGGGTTGAGAAGATTTTCCCAACCTGGGAAAAGTTCCGCCTGTCACAAAAATCTGCTCGACTCTAACTCGGTGGGCTCCAAATCTTAGGGGTACTTTGGTAAATGTTAATCACGACTATAGGGGGATAAAAGGGAAGCTTTGAGACCTTAATCAAGGATGAAACCCTAATCAAGAGAAGGGAGAAACGGCTGTGGACGTGACCTGGGCGGCTGGAGAAGACAAAACACGATTTCAAGGAAAAGAGGAGCCCTTGGAAGCCCCTAGCAAAGATTTCTTCATCTACTCAGAAAGGGGAGTCAAGATATCTCTTAATCCTTCATTTTCATTGTTGTTTCTACCCTCCAAATGGATTTCTTGAGTGTGAGCTTGTTGTCGAATATTCATGACGTCTCTAAGATGATTGTAGCTTAAAATACTATCGGGGTTAGGGCTTAGCCCTATGCCTAAAACACATTCATGAAGTAGTTTATTATTTTGACATGTTGGTTTGATTTAGTTGACCTAGCATATGTGTTTGTCATTTCCTTACAACTCTTATTGCATATTATTGATCTCCGATATAGAGAGAAAAAGCGACAGCCCAATCTCGATATCGGTGTTTGTATGTTTTGGACGTTGGGAGAAAAAGCGACAGCCCAATCCCGACGTCGGATCTCGTATGCTTGGGCGCATGAAGAAGAGCACGAAAGTAGCTCTTCTCCCACGTGAGAGAACAACTATCCATCCCTCGCCCCATGGGCCTATGTAAATTTACAAGCCACGAAAGTAGGAGGTAGATTTGCATAAGCACCGAACCGTGCTGCTGAAAGGGGGCGGTTTGTACCATTTGATGGATCTCTTCAACTTATCAAACTTTGCATATCATGTAGTTACTATTTTCATTCGCGGATTGGCATAGCGGTGAAGTCCGATGCCCCGATATTCTCCCATAATAGAAATCCGATCGTTTATCTGTCCGCTTGCTACTTTCCTTGCTTAGCATTTACTTATTAATTGTTAGTTATTTCGATCGCTTTAAATCATCCCTTGATTTGTCTAGACTGCGACTCAAGGATTTACCGGTACTTGACAAATTGGTCTCTGTGGACGATATAATTTACTACTTCGATTAGACCGTACACTTGCGGGCTCATCACTTGTCCACCGCCGTCCGCGTCTTCTTCGCCGCCCCAGTCTCGCCGCCAGTTGCTGGACCTCACCTCCATACCGGCTTGGAAGGCACAGCCGGCAGCCACTTCATCGGAAAGGAGTCGGCGGCCTGAGCAATCGCCGAGGTAAACTCTTTCCTCGCTGTCGTTTTTTCCTTCTTCCTCGGTCGAGCTCACGGCTCTCGAGCGGTTCCTGTTCTTTGTCTCCGACAATGGTGTGTGTGTGCTTGCATCCTTCTTCTCCTGCTCCTCAGGCGAGCCCTCCTCTCTTCTCGGCTGCCGGCCCACCTGCGTGCAGGAATTTCCGTAGCCAGCTCGTGCCTGCGTGTGTGAGTTGTCCCTCCGTCGTCTGCATGTGACGTTTGTCATGACGGTTGCTCTGCCTGTGCGTGAGTTGTCCGTCTGTCCCCTATATCTGAGCGGACTCACACGCCCACACGTGACTTTCCAGCCGCCATCCGCCTGCTTCCCTCAGTCGCCGGGTAACCTTTCCGGCACTACCAGTCGTCAGAGGACTACCCCTCCTCTCCTCCTTGACATCCCTGCGCCGAGGAGAGGGCCGCGTGCCCCTTTAGTCGTCCAACAAATGCACATAAGGTGTGCTTCGGTGGACGCGTGTGGCCAACCTTCTTGGCCGTCAACCAGCGTGAGTTCCCTCGGCATGGACACATAGGTACGCGCAAACCTGCGGGGTACCCCTCAGGTCGTTCTCACCTACGCGCGAGAAGGACGAGTCCGTTGGTTCCTTTGTCCCCTACGTGGGACGTCGCCCACGGAACGTCGTCTGACCTCTTCGCTGGCATGCGAGTGAGGAGCTGGCCGAGTTCTTTCTGTCACCACCATGCGACACTGTGTGGACAACTGTCCATGATTGCCAGGCGCCGGCTTGATCCGTGGATGAGTGGGTGAGTCTGGCTCCTCGGCGTGGGACGTCTGGTTCCTCCCCTATATCCTCTCCGGCACGTGAGCGTGCTCGAAAATTATTGTGGACCCCGTCTGACTCGATCGGCTACAGGTGTATCCCTTTCGGGTTCGGGTGAACCCGGTCCGACTCAGAATTCTCGGTTCTCGATAAATCGCAAGCGTTGATCCAAGTCGTGTTAGAACGGTAGAGATCTTCTACATAGTCCATAGACGGGCTAGGGTCCGATTCAAGGAATCGTCCCTGCTAGTCGCGCCCAATCTAACGGTTACGACAAGTTGTACCCTTACGTGGGCGGGATTGGACTTGAGTCAAGCGTTGACTCACAGGTAAAATAATTAAAAAAAATATTACCATAATTCCGGGCATGACACCTAACAACTATTAAAAAAAATCAAATTCATGACTAAATTAGATGTTTAGCTCGGCTCGTTTCTCCAGTTCGTTTAACATTTGGGTGGCTTTTAGTTGCACAATAACAATTTTACAATTTATCACTATCAGAATCCCTATAAATTGCGCTACCTGTCACTGTAGAAGATTGTCACTTGCGGAACGTGTGCATGCGAATGCTTTTTTCGTCACTTACTCATTTGTAAGTAACATTTTTGCCATCACCGATGCGGCAGAATTTAAAGTTTTTCGTATTGTGCGTGCCTTATCGACATTTGGTCTATCATGTGATGCGAGTGTGTAAAGTCTGGTTGATGAATAGAGCACGTTATGAGTGATTGTATCCATGGATAGTAGTCGATGTATCTGGCCAGTTGGGGATTGTAGTATAGGTGTACTGTTTACTGTCAAAATATTATAAATTGTTGTTGAAAGAAGCAGTATTGTTTATATATGTTTATTTATGTATATTTATATATGTTTACATATATTTTTATGTGATTTTATATATGTTTATTTATACATAGTTATATATGCTTATATATATTTATATATGTTATAAATTGCTCATCTCATCTTCTAGACATGTTTTATTCACAAATCTAATCCAATGTAAATTAAAAAACACACGAGGGATTAACAATATTGAAAGGTTCAAATGAATTAATGTAGAAACTAGCATTCATATTCTTAATTCTTCTAAATGGATGGATGGGAAGAAGACAACACAGAACTTATGTTTGGTCTCGTTTTTATGTGATTTGTTGAAAAATTTTTTGCGGAAGCGTACCCTCCTGCAATGATCGCAGGAGGGTTCTTTTACCTTTTAGACACGTATCTCAAAGTATTTTTGTTATACCATATTTTAAATTTTATACGTTATGATTTTATATAATAATATATTAATTTTATACGATAATGATATTATACGATAATATATATGTGTTATACGATAAATATGGTATAACACACTTGTATTATGGTATAATCTGTACAGTTAAAATATTGTATAACACATATATATTATCGTATAAAACTATTATTATATAAAATTAATACATTATCGTATAAAATTATATCGTATAAATCATAAAATATAGTATAAAAGTATGCTTTGAAATGCGTACTTAAAAGATGGGCGTACCCTCATGCGATCATTGCAAGGAGGGTACCATTCCCCAAAAATTTTTTTTGATTTTTTACATATCACAGCATTACTTTGCTTGGAGGCATGATCGCCAGCGGCGGCAGCATCTCGGAGGTGAGATCGGGAGCGAGCGGGTAGCCGCAATGTCTCAGAGGCAAAGATTGCGAGCGGCTGTGACGACACCACCTAGGAGGCAAGATCGTGAGTGAGCGGGCAGCGACATCATCTCGGAGGTGAGATCGGGATGGAGTAGCGATGGCAATGCCTCAGAGGCAAGATCACGAGCGAGTGGCAGCAACGTCCCAGCGGCGAGATCGTGAGCGAGGGCACAGATCGGGAGAAGGGGCTCACGAAGAAGCTCTTCGCATGATTTTTTTTCCCTATTCATGTTCTCCCGTGATCCTTGAACCGGGCTCGTAGGGGAGGAGCTGTAGGCTCGGTTTGGGGCTGTTGGCCACCCGCAAAAGCGGGTGCGGCCAGCAGAATCAATGGGAGTGCCGTTGTTTGAGGAGGCTATTACTGGGAACACCAGTGAGTTTTTGCTGTGCGAGAGAAGCAGCTAATCTACTTCCCTGGTGAATCAGCTCCACGCCTCGCTGCTGTGAATCCACGCCACGCCGAACTGCGCCCGCTGACCTCCGCCGCCTCACCGATCTCCGCCGCCTCACTGATCTCTGCCGCCTTGCCGACCTCGATCACCGGCTCTATTGACCTCCAGTGCCAGATCCAGCTCTGCCGACGTCCTGCTCCAACCTCTTGTGCCTCATCGAGCTCGAGGACTAGCTCTGCCGACCTCCAGTGCCTCGTCAAGCTCGATCAGCATCTTCGTTGACCTCCAACGCCCATTCTAGTTCCACCGACCTCCTACTCCAGCCCTGCTGACTTCTACGTCTAGTTCCATCGACGACTGCCCAGCTCCTGCGCCCGCCTCTGTCGTCCAAAGCCATCACCGACTATCCAGCTCCTGCACCCTCGTCTGCTGGTTCCACCTCTAGCACCATCGCCGACGTCCAGCTCCTATACCTGCCTCTGCCGATTTCAATCGTCCAGCTCCAGCTCCGCCTCTGCCAGTTCCAATCGCCCGCCTCTACTGTCCATCTCCAAGTCTGCCAATGCTCGCCTCCGCTTCAGAGTACTTTGACATGGTGCCGAACAAATCTACCAGATCGGTCGAGATGAGGGAGTCCAGAAATCCTTTCCTCCATCTCGAGACTTCACCGCTGGAGGACTACGACATGGCTGCTTATTACCTTGCTCTGATTCTAGGGCATTAGGAGAATAGAACCTTTGTTGTTGATGAATAATTACTTGGTGTAGATTCAGTCTGATAGTGTAGTTTGATAATTATATTCTTGTTGCTGGGTTCTGATCATTTCTCAAAGGGATTAACCATGCTTATTGTGTGGATGCATCAATGTGTCATTGGTACCTCTGATCTGAAACAAGGGGAGAATAAAGGTGTTGTAATTCAGCAAAGTATTCCTGAAACTTTGGTTCTTATCGTGCCTCTTTGGTCAAGAATTGTGATGCCTAGGTCATTATATGAAAGAGAATGGAAAAGATAAAGAAGTGAGGACAAAAATGATTTGGATAAGGTGTAGATGCAAGTACGATGCAGGCGCATTTTCACATGATATGTTTGACTTAATTTTGACTTAGTCAAATTTTACATAATTATGTAGGTCTTGATTGAATGTAGACTTAGTCAACATTTATATCTAAATTTTGACTTTGATTGGAATGTCATCCTAAATTTTAATGAGGCACTAATCATTGTTATTTTGTTTGCCATGTAATCAACATAAGATCAAGTCAATTGGATGCACACATCAAGCCCAGATCAAACTCAAATCAAGCAACATAAAAAGGGCCCAAATTGCAGCCCACAGATATCCTAAGCCCCAAGAAAGAGATGCTGAACGTTGCAACTTACTTGAAGAGGAAAACTCCAGCAAGTGAAGAGAAAAGCTGTTACGCGGAAGAGCTGCCCATTGCAGTTGGCATGAAGATGAAGAAAGCAGCAACGACATTGTTACCGGCCCCCTTTCTATAAAACTGTATCTCCTTTTTGTAAAAAAAAAGTTATTGAAGTTTTTGACAATGAATGAAAATAGTTTTTGTATCTTCCTCCTATCGGATGGTCTCCTCTCCTCTTCTCTAGGTGCTGGGCACCTCTCTCTCTTCTCTTCTCCGGCGCTTGTGTCGCCACCTTCTTCTTCTCCTCCAACCAAACACGCTGTTCATGATCTCCAGTCCAGTTCCCTGCTACGTCGCCGCTTCCTGCTATCCAACACCAAATCTCCATTTCCAGCCACGCTGCACAACCGATTTCACCCATCACCTATCGCCATCGCCGCTCCATATTGACCTCAACCCTGCCGCAGAAAGATCCACCCGAAGCACCCCCTGCTTTCAGCTTGGAAGTCCTATTATTGTTGCTTCTTGACGTCGTGCATCTAGTCCAGGAGGGGATCGCCTCATCCGCCGGCTGGATCGCCGGAATCAGAAGAATTATCATCACGCCCCAGCTTCCGCCCACACGGCCCCTGTTTCGATCGAACAGATGTATTCCGCCTCCGCCGGTGCTCCAACGTCGACGTCGGCCCATTCCATTTCCTCCTACTTCAACGCCATCATTTCCGACATTTCCCGCTACCTAGCGCCGGACGGGAACATCGTCGATCAGCTAGCCCCAACTCCCTGCTGCCTCATAAGAACTCAGCCATGTTTTGTTACTGTTCGCATTCTGCATTTAGTTTTATCTGATTAGTGTTTTAATGCAGGAAACTAACGTACTTAAAGCTATTGAGATCCCAGATGCATTGTACGACTTAGAAGAACACATTCTGCTCTACATCCTGGACTATTTGGTGATAGCCGAGCGTTAACAGATTATCCTAAGCAACATAGCAAAGTTTGATGACTAATAAGTTTCTGTTGCTATCTTTGTGCTTCCTATTTTGATTAGTCTTCTGGTCACAAATATTTTACATGTTCAACAAGCATCTAACTTTCTATTTTTGGGTTCAACTGAAAGTATACTTTTAGTTCTAATGTGAGATTTAATTAGTTCTGATAAAGGATCACTAGATGCTCTTATAAGGCATAGCTACTTTTCATAAACGATTATTCTCTGTAGCACTAAATTCTGGTTGTTTCTAAATTCTGATTTCATCTTGAAAATAATTAAGATTTTAATTCAGTAGATTTGCATGATAGTGCCCCCTCCTACATCATCAAAGTATAATTTGTTTTGGTTCCATACATTGCTTGAGCTATGATGGTTCAATCAAGGTTTGCTCTCTGATTAATGTTGTCATCTAAAAACAAGGTTGATTAAAAAAAAATAAGGTTGATTGATATCTATCATTTGTGTTATATTTAGACTGCAAATTCATGTCATAGAAGTTTGGAACTAGAATGGGCTTTGTAGTAAAAGAAATTCAAGACTCAATTAATCTACAAACTTACGAATTTTTGATCAATAGTTGTAACTTGAAACACTTACACATTGGGACTCAAATTTGAATTCACCGACTTAAGTTTGGATTGTAGAAGAAGAGGTGAGATATATATTACGTGATATGTCATCCTTTTCATATCAAACATAGGTAAAATTATAATTGCGTCAATGATACTACATAATGGAGCCTATAGTTGCGTCAATGATACTAGAAAATTTCTAGGACTTTTTCTTTGACTTGAGAGAGTCATCAAGAAGAATACTCAAATGGTGGTTTGATCTATCTTAAACAAACAAGGCAAATTTGTTCAAAGTAGATAACAAATTTGATCTACAATAAATTGGTGTTAAAAAAAAACTTAAAAACTATAGACCAAGCCTTTGAATCACTAATATTTTTTCCATTTTAGTATAGGCAAGAGACTCCATCCATTCTGTCTCTTCCACTTGTTAACAGAGCCACTAGAAGAGGAATCAACATGAGGATGAAATGTATTAATGAAGATTATAGATTGATCGTAACCTTTAGACAAGAGCATGTCAATGCCCAGGTCATCACTATAAAGGTATCAGACGATTGCATATGCCTCATAATCAATGGTAGTAGTTTTTGTAGAACTAACGTCATATGAGAAATGAATATGTCATAATTGAAGTGAAAGACAAATATATAGATTAAAACATCAGAAAAAAAAAAAAGCAATCCATCCAAGATGACATTTTAATTGTTGAAATAGTTGTTTGAGGTGCAATATTAATATTTTGGTTTGAAAGAACATGAGTTTAAATATACTCAACAAATCTCAATTTATTATATATATAAACAAAATTTTAGAGATAGAGAAAGGTTTGAATCGAAATAATGAAAAGACACTAGGGGTTAGCCACGCTAATGCAAAGAGCCAACACACTATTTCACAATGAAAACGATATTGTCTCAACAAAGAGTAATCCACTATGTGCGCCAAAAAGAAATTTTATTGATGACATGGTTAAGTTGGTGTAAGATGTTAGATCGAGGTTACTCTCGATCAAACAGTTATGAGCTATTTGAACTCAATTATAAATAATTTAGTACCAATTAATTGGATTTAATTTAGGTATAAATAGTATAAACCCCACTGAGTCGACTTTAGTTAGGATACATATAGTTTAAGTCAGAATACACTTCACCTTCCGGTCGATGTCTTCTTGAACTCCGATGAGGATATCGCGGGAAAAGCCTCTCTCTTCCAGCCGTTGACTCGCTACACTGTTTTGCCCTAGAAAATAGGGGATCTGTAGTCGACCTTCTACTCACGTAAGCCGGAGGATATCGCCGGAAAAGCCTCTCTTCCAGCTGCTGACTCGCTACCCTATTTTGCCTTAGAAAACAGGGGATCCGCGGTCGACCTTCTGCTCACGTTAGCCGGAGGATATCGCTGGAAAAGCCTCTCTCTACCAGCCGCTGACTCACCACCCAGTTTTGCCCTAGAAAATAGGGGATCCGCAGTCGACTTTCTGCTCACGTCAGCCAGAGACCTCCTGACCAAGGAGTTGCACCACTTCGTCGCCAACGTCGCTGCAACTCTTCCCGTCGTCGTCATTCTACCGGCACTGGCGAAACTTCGGCCGGAAGCAACTTTACGGCAGCGCAACATCTCCTTGCCGAGTCGGTCCTGTCTCTCGGCGCTGCTATCCCCCACCTGGGTGCCGCCTGCATCCTCCATTGGTCAGCACTTCGTCGGTGAACCCTCCTCGCCGGAAGGCCCCATTTCTGCCGGCGCCGCCGCGGCCCTTGCAGCGCTCGGATCACTCGCCTGGTCGTCTCGCACACAAGACCTGTCCACGAACAGAAGCAGATAGATCTTCTCTCGAACAGTTATTACTGCTGCCCTGCGATGAAGAGGCGGGCCCAGTTTGGGAATGTAGATTGCTGTTAGAAAAAAAATATTATAAATTAGTGTAAAATAGAAAAATATATGATAATTAAAATTATTTATCAAATAAATAAAATAGCAAAAATAATTAAAAATATTAAAGCATTAAATAATTAAATTTATTTCTACATAAAATCGTAAAATAGTAAAATAGTAAAATTTATAATTTTTTACATATATATAAAAATTAGTCACCTATTTTTTGAGATTATTAAATTTTAAGTTTTTATTTTTAAAATATTAATTAAATTATATATATTGTTAACTTATATATATAAATATAGATAAAAATTTAATTTTTTGTGCAGTCAAATATGGAAGCTAATATTTATGTAAGGAAAGTTTTACAAACATAACAAAATTTTCATCAATAGTTCACTGGGTAGTAAAGTTTAAAATTACTGTGTGAGCGAGGTTCAATCCCTACCCATTTTACATTTTGCATTCACCCGCGCAGCATGCAGGTGACCTGCAGCCTTCACCCGGAGGCTTCAACGCCGGTCAATGCGTCAACGATGCGCTTGCCCGGCCGAATAAGGATCCGTTCATTGTATGCAAGTATGCAACCTGCTCGTGAGCGGTGCATAACACATTTGAATCGCATTTTTAGTCCCACATCGGTAGTTTTACATTTTATTACTGATAGAACCCCTATAAATTACCCGGTCCGTAGAGAAAAAAAGGCGTCACCTCCGGAACGAGTACACGCCGAACGCTTTTTTCGGCCCGTGCTCGTTTGTAAGGAGCATTTTTGCCATTAACGAGGTTTATTCCTCAGGAGGCTTTTGCAGGCCTCCTCCAAAGATTATAAATTTTTTTTCAAGAAGTTTTTGCAACTTGAAAGGGCCTTCTTCTATGCCCTATCTTGTGGGGCAGCATAGAAGGGCCTGCGGGCCTTCTTCCAAGGCATGGTTCTGCAGCCCGGTGGGGTCTGCGAATGAATCTAAAATTTTACTTTTATAATATGTTAAGTTTTCTCTAAATTGTGTAGTTTTGTCAGTTGTTCCAGGGCCCAAACATTAACAGGTGGAGCAACCCAAAAGAGGCTTCGGATGAATTTAAAGATTTAAAAATCAATTTATGATATTAGTTAAATAAGGACATCAGTAATAAAAGTTTTAAATACAAATAATCAATATACTGATAGTTTATTTTAAAATTAAGCTTATTTTTAATTAATCAAAATTTCATCAATATATTTAATAGGTCAACATTTAGTTAATTAATCCGGTAAGCTTGGCAACGGGTCAACGAGTTTTTATCATCCCCGACCGCATGGCATTTAAATCGCATTTTTAGTCCCACATCGGTAGTTTTACATTTTATTACTGATAGAACCCCTATAAATTACCCGGACCGTAGTGGTAGAAAGGCGTCACCTCCGGAACGAGTACTCGCCGAACGCTTTTTTCGTCCTGTGCTCGTTTGTTAGGAGCATTTTTGCCATTACTTTTGAGGCTTTAAGCCTCAGGAGGCTTTTTTGCAGGCCTCCGCCAAAGAGTATAAATGTTTTTTCATGAAGCTTTTGCAGCTTGAAAGGGCCCTTCTTCTACGCGCTATCTTGAGGAGTAGCCCAGTAGGGCCCGCAGGCCTTCTTCCAAGACCCTAACATGGTTCTGCAGCCCCGCGAACGAATCTAAAATTTAACTTTTATAATTTATGAAGTGTTCTCTAAATTGTGTGTTTTTGTCAGTTGTTACATGGCCCTAACATTAACAGGTGCAGCCCAGTGCCCAGAAGAGCCTTCGGATGAAATCTAAAAGAGATCCACTATTACAATAAAATTTAGTCTTCTCGAAATTGTGTTATTGACATGTCTTATTGTATTTTAACCGTAGATAATTTAATGGTTTAAAAATTAATTTATGATATTAGTTAAATAAGGACATCAGTAATAAAATTTAATTAATTAATTAAAATTTAATCAATATATTTAATAATGTTCAAGGTCAACATTTAGTTAATGAATAGAGTACTCCCTAAGCTTGGCAACGGGGTCAACGAGTTTTTATCAACCCCGACCCCATGCTTCAAAACATGGGGAAAAAAATTGGGTATCCGATCTCACCCTCCAATTGCATTGGGATTATCCACGAATTCTAATGTTAATTAATGGTGAGATTTGTACCATTTAAGATTTTTATTCAAAAATCGGGTCCCTCAAAGAAACCTGACCCCATCCCACTCATATTTTGACCCGTCCCACTCTTATTTTGAGCTATTGCATGATAAACTAAAAAAAAATCATAAAAAATATATTTCTTTAAAATAATTAATTTAAATTATTAATATAAACTTATAATCTAAATAAAATTTAAAATAATTAATTAAAATAATTAGTATAAACTCACAATCTAAATAAAATACATAAGTTCAATGAAAATAATTATAGGGTTTTACTAAAATAAAAGAATTTTAATAAATTAAAATATCATGTCAGGTTCGGGTTTGGGTTTCGGTTCAAGTCGGGTTCTGTAGTACCTAGACTCAATCTCATCTTTGTTTATTAAGTTTCGGATTTTTCTCGAACTCCAAGCAACTCGAATTTCCCTATTGACGTTGGATTGAGCTTGGCCGAGCTTTGGGGGGTTTTTGCCAAGCATACTCATGAGTGATTATGTCTATTTATGATAGTTTTTGCTTTAGTATGATACCCTTCTCTCACGGGATAAGATTTCTTAGGAGCTTCCTCCCATGTCATTTCCATTAGTTGTTGCGATCTTTTAAATTCATTTGGCTACATGCTTGTTTTTGGGCTTACAAAATGTCCATGGCCTAATCCGTTTGACTAGCCATGACTACGCGTGTCTTTAAACTTGAGGCCAAAATCTATTTCACTGTATGCCAATTCTCAAACTTATGTGTATTCATTAGCATATATTTAGATGTCTCATAATTTATAGGGTATTCATTTGGCTATGTACTTTGTCTTCAAGTTTATGGTGTCCATGATAAGAATTCACTTGGCCATGCACCCAAGTCCTCAAATTTGAGAGTGCCCAAACCTAATCCATATGGCTAAATGCTTAAATCTTTTTAAGTTTATGGGTGTCAATAGTCTAAATCCATCCAACTATATGCCTAAGTCCTTAGACTTGTGGTTGTTTGTAATCTAAATCCATCTATTTCTACACCTAAGTTCTCAACTTATAGTGTCTATTCCCTAAATCCATTTAGCTCCTTACTTAGATTCTCAAAATTGTGGTTATCTATTCTTATATCTATTTGACTTAAACTTTTGGTTTGTCATATGATTAAAGCTAAAGTGTTATACACTGGAGTTCTTAGGCTAATGAGAATATACAACCATAAGCTATGCAGTAGACTCTTGGTCTTGTGGGCGTTTACAACTCTAATGTTTGCAAACTTATGATTAAGTGCTCAAGTCTTTTACACTTATTAGTGGAAAAAAGAATCTATTAATAAAAACATCCACACCCTTAAGTATTTATACTTGTAGATCACTATTGACTATAACTCTGAATCATCCAAGTGCACAACTATATATCTCAATCTTCAGACTTATCATGACAATCTAAAATACGAGAAAATAGTGGCTATGCACTATCATTCTTAAACTTATCAAACATCCATTATCTAACAAAGCTAAAGACTACATACTCAAAGTCTAAACTCATGGGTGCCCTTAGCCTAACAAAGCTAAAGGTGGAGACTTGAGTTTGAACCTTCTTTCCAATTTTTTTTAATTTTTTATGAAAAAGTATTTGAAGTTCATTATCTTTTAATTCTTTTTCTTTGTCATTTTTTAATTTCTCATATTCATTAACATATATATATTTTTTTCTATGATATTGTTTCACTTTTAGAAATGGAATTCAATAGGTAAACAAGATCCCGGATCATTCCTAACCACTATTATTTGAGTGTCTTTTAGTCCCACATCAATAATTTTACAATTTATCACCATCAAAATCCCTTTAAATTGCGCAAACGTGACCTTTAACCCCAGAAGATCGTCACCTGCGGAATGAGTCCATGGCGAACTCTTTTTTGGTCCTGAATTCATTTGTAAGCAACATTTTGTGATAATGGGGATTTGTGCTGAGAAGGCCTCCGCCAAACAGAATTTAAATATTTTTTCATATTGTGCAGCCCTTATATTAAGGACATTTTGTATATATAGTTAAATTGTAATAATCCTTACAAGTCATGCAAAACCGTTAAATTGTAATAATCCTTACAAGTCATGCAAAACCATGGCCAAAATTTATTTTAATGTGCCTGAGTTCATAATTATGGCTTATATTTCTTTCAATCAGATGTCAACTTATGGGAAAAATGTCAAAGAAGTGGCCCCCGCTACGAGTGGTGGCCCCATCCACCAGTAATATACACTTTGAGATGTGTGAATGCACACATTTCTAAGTGTCAAAACACTTGGATGGTGGATGGGCCCCTTCTTTGACATTTTTCCTAACTTATGGGTGTTCACGAGATCCGTTGTTAATCTTCCGCTCACGTCAGCCGGAAACCTACTGACCAGGGAGTGGCAGGCACCACTTCGTCGCCAACATCACTGCAACGCTCTATGTCGTGGGATCTTCACTCGCCGTCGCTCCACCGACGCCGGCAAACCTTTGGCTGGAAGCTACTTTACGACCATGCAACGTCTCCTTGCCGCGTGAGTCCTGTCTCTCGGCGCTGCTAACCCCCGCCTGGGTGCCGCCTACATCCTCTGTTGGTTAGCACTTCACCGCCTAGGTGCCGCTTGCATCCTCTAATGTCACGCTCATGTTTACAGTAATATTATTTTAATTATTTTGATGTGAGTCAATGCTTGACTCGAGTTCAATTGCGTCCACGCAGGTACTTTAACGGTCGAAATCGTCGGATTGGGTGCGACTGACGGAGCCGATTCCCCGAACTAATTCCCAGCCCGATTGTGAACTCAAGCGGAAGCTTGCTACCATTCCAACACGGCTCAGTACAACGTAGACGATTCACCAGCGACCGATGTCGTCGAGTCAAACTTGGTTCGCCTAAACCCAAAGAGGGCTCTCCCGTAATCGACTATGTCGGACGGGTCCCGCTGCGTCACACGCTGGTGACGAAAAGTACCTAGCCGGCTCCTCACTTGCACGAAGGCGGGGAGGGCCGGAGGAGAAAGGGGTTGCCCATAGGTAACTGGCCTCGTCTCACGTGAACGTCGACGGCGGACGGCGGAACCGTCGTTGAATGCGTCAACGGGGTGAACTACATTCGTCCAAACCCGGCCGCATTGTACTCTCCCGTCGGAGAGCTCAAGGTGACCGAAAAAGGGGGCCACGCACCAACGGCAGGAAGGAGGCCGGAAGGACTGCCAGGCGGCAGGAAGCACGGAGACGGACGGAGAAAACGACGCCCACCACGTTGCCTCGCTAGACGAGGAAGGCTCGCGCAGCCACGCTCCCTCGTCGGAGGAGATAGCTTCGACCTCCAGAGGCGCAGGAAGGAGAGAACCGCACGCAGGTGGCGGAGGGGAGAAACCACGCTCGCACGCAGTCGAGTGCCAGCCCCGGAAATTCCCACGCCCATGCGGAACAACAGCCAGAAGACAGGAAGAGATAGGGCTCGCGAGAGGAGCACGGGAGGACGGCCAACTCAGGCAGGAAGCGTAGAAGACCAAAAGAAGGGAGGCGTCGCTGGAGCCGAGCGAAAGGCTAGGACGAAGATCAGGAAGGCACCGCTAACGGCGAGAGGGTACCTCGGCGATCACTCAGGCCGCCGGCTCCTCCTCGTCGATGAAACGGTTGTGTAGCAGCCTTCCGAGGCGATCTGAAGGTCCGCTGGCGATGGAGACGACGATCGCAACGGCAATGAGTCGGAGAAGACAAGGAAGAGGGTGGGGTTCTCTGGGGGGTTCCACCTTCCACCCGCACCACCGGAACTGCCTGGAGAGCACAACCCCGAAGAAACGTCCGACGAGGAAGAGATCGACGGATGACGGAGAGGGGAGCGGAGGACGACGAAAATCGGAAAATCCCCGTGTAAAAAAAAACCCAAGTCGCGTCGCCACCCGCCTCACATTTCTTCACGCCCGTGCAGCCGCCCCCACGTCGGCCCACGGCCCGAGGTGGTGACCTGTCCCGTCGCCCATGCCTCCACGCACGCACGCGACGACTCGTCGCTCGACGCCCGTTGGTGCGGATTTGGATTCGGGCAACGCCCGATCCAATTTGCCAACCTGCGTCGCTAAATTTGGAGAAAAATGGGCTGGGCTAGAAGTGGGTCGCGCCCGACTGCCAGCCCACGAGTCTAACACCTAATGTGTTAGCTTGCATGCCTCATGGGTCATTTAAAAATTTTAAAGTAAAGAACTATAAGTTAAACAAGCACATCCGTAAAAAAGATACACGGGTAATTTATTTTAAAATTAAGCTTATTTTTAGTTAATTAAAATATGATTAATATATTTAATATTACATTTAGTTAATGAATAGAGAGTACTCTTATGAGTAGGCTTTGGCAGCCTCTTCAAACCATTAAAAAAATTAAAAAATTAAAAAAAATTATTAATGTAAATTAAAAAATTAAAAAATATATATTTTTAAAATAGTTAATTAAAATTACTAATGTAAACTTATAACCTAAATAGCATACAAGTCAAATGAAAATAATTATAAGGTTTGGCCTGGGTTGGGTTCTATAGTACCCATACTTGATCCCACTGCTTATTAAGTTTCGGGTTTTCCCCGAACCCTAGTCAATTCAGGTTTTCCCTTTGACGTCAGGTTGGGTCGAGCTGGGCCGAGCCGAGCTTGGGGGTTTTTGCAAAGCCTACTAATAAGTAATTGTGTCTATTGATGGTAGTTTTTGCTTCGGCATGATGCCCTCCTCCCACGAGATAAGACTTCTTAGGAGCTTCCTCCCATACTATTTCCTTTAGTTGTTGCTATCTCTTTAAGTTCATTTGGCTACATGCTCGTCTTTGGCATTATAAATGTCCATGGCCAAAATCGGTTTGGCTAGGCATGACCGCATGTCTTTGAACTTAATGCCAAAATCTATTTCACTCTGTGTCTGAGTCTCAAACTTGTGAGTATTCACGGTACATATTTTTTTTCTATAAGATGTCTCATAATTTATGGGGTATTTACTACCATATTTCATGTGGCTACGTGCTTTGTCTTCAAATTTGTGGGTGCCCATGATAAGAATTCACTTGCCATGCACCCAAGTCCTCGAATTTGAGAGTGCCCATGATCTAATCCATATGGCTAAATACTTAAATCTTTAAATTTATGGTGTATGTAGTCTAAATCCATCCAACTATATGCTCATGTCCTCAGATTTGTTTGTAATCTAAATCCATCTATCTTTACACCTAAGTTCTCAACTTATAGGTGTCTATGCCCTAAATCCATTAAGCTCCTCACTTAAATCCTCAAAATTGTGGTTGTCCATAGCTAGATACATTTGACTTAAAACTTGTGGTTTGTCTTATAATCCAAGCTAATGTGTTATGCACTCAGAGTCCTTAGGCTAATGAGAATATACAACCATAAGCTATGTAGTAGGCTCTTGGTCTTGTGGGCATTTACAACTCTATTGTTTCCAAGCTTATGATTATGTACTCTAAGTCTTTTACATTTATTGGTGTCAACAAAAAAAACCCTCTTAATAATAATACCCACATGGTTAAGTTTATGCTTGTAGATCACTATTGACTATAACCCTGAACCATCCAAGTGCACAACTATATATCTCAATCTTTAGACTTATCATGACAATCTAAAATACGAGAAAATAATGACTGTGCACTCTCATTCTTAAACTTAGTCGAACATCCATTATCTAACAAAGCTAAAGCTTACATAGTTAAGTCTAAACTCATGGTTGCCCTTAGCCTTACAAAGCTAAGGTGGAGACTTGAGCTTGAATCTTCTTTCCATTTTCTAAATTTTTATGAAAAAGAAATTGAATTTCATTATGTGGGGTCAAAATTGTTACATTGAGAATGTATTATGACCGTTTTCAAATTCACCTTAAATCAATAAGGTTTATTTTTTTGTTAAATGGGTTCTGGCTTCCAATGAGCGCAAGCGCTCATTGTTAATTACCCCTGAGACTAGGGAACCTTTGATTAAGAGATCTATAATACGCAACAAAATAAGAGAGACAAAGTCAAATGATATCATTTATAAATTTAATTGACATGATACATAAAAAAAGATAAAGGAAAAGAGTTTCCATTAACGTGGACAATTTATGTTCATCAAACTTTGGTCTCGTGATGGCGTATTGGGTAATACCCGGCCTAAGCAATATAATGTCATATTGAGGAGCTACGCCTTGATGGTAAACATCGACGTACGCACCTCCCAAAAAATATTCCATTGTAATGCATTAAGGCACGTTGGATATCTAGACTTAAAAGATCACCCGGCCTTGACGGCGTGTTGAGTGGCTTGAATTTGAGGAAAATTACTCGGCCATGCGGCGTGTTGAGTGGCTTGAATTTGAGAAAAATTACTCGGTCATGCGGCATGTTGAGTGGCTTGAATTTGAGGAAGATTACTCAGCCATGCGACGTGTTGAGTGATTTAATTTGAGGAAGATTACTCAGCCATGCAACGTGTTGAGTGATTTAATTTGGAGGGAAATTATTTGGCCTTACGGCCTGTTGAGGAAATTGCTCAGCCTCACGGCATGTTGAGCAACTTGGGTTTGGGAATTACCCGGCCTTGTGGCGTGTTCGATAATTTGACTTGGAATTTTATCCAGCCTTGCGGCGTGTTGGATAATTTGACTTGGAATTTTATCAGGTCTTGCAGCATGTTGGATAATTTGGATAATTTGACTTGGAATTTTATCCGACCTTGCGGCGTGTTGGATAATTTGACTTGGAATTTTATCCGGCCTTGTGGCATGTTGGATAATTTGGACAATTTGACTTGAAATTTTATCCGGCCTCTTGGCGCGTTGGATAATTTGATTTGAGAATTTATCCGGCATTCTGGGGTGTTGGATAATTTGATTTGAGAATTTGGGTACTTCAGCCTTAACGAACGCAACTTCGTGTTGAGGAGTTACGCCCCGATGTTAAACGTCGACGTACGCACCTCCCAAACAACATTTCGTCACATTGGTATAAGGCCTTCAATTCACTTGTACGGCAAGTTTGAGTGTTTAGCATTTGAGGGATTAGCAGGGTAACGCCTACGTCGAAGGTTTTTTTTATATTTTATTTATTTATTATTATTATTATTATTATTATTATTGTTTTTGTTTTTTTTTATGCACATTTCATTTTATTCGTTTCATCTATATCATTTTTGTTTGTTTTTTCTTTATTTCCTCCGTTTTTATTTCCGGAAGAGTAAAGTTAATCTTCCAGATTATGTAGCTTCAATGCCTTCGCGATTTTGGTGAGGAGAGTGACCTCGGCTCATTATTACCTCGCGCGGCAATTGTTGAGGTAATGGCCGTGGTGATCGGGCAAGGGGAGAGAGACGATCGGCAGATCTCATTGCCAGGGCCGCGATTTCGCCGTCAAACCCGTTCCCAGGGCTGCAACATCGCCGTCAAATCCAAACCCCAGGATAGGCAGAGGGCCAAGCGTTGCCAACCTCTAGTGAAGAGCACACCTATTTAGCGGTTCGTCCATAGAGGATGGCGAAGGCGACTACTGGGAGACAGGGGAAGGCCGTGGCGATTTCTGGGGAAGGGATCTTTTACAGCACGGTCGTGGAATCGGCAAAGCAAGGGGGATGACCAGGATGCTTGAGGCGCCGGGGGGCTAGTTTGTGGTCGCGGCGAAGACCACGGGTAGCGAAAGGGCATCCACCTGATTCCCCTTCTATTGGCGGCTGGCAGATCCGGGTTGTATAAGATAAGTGGTGGAAACGAGCTTTAACCAAGGTGAAACTTTCTTTCCACGACGAAGCAAATTCCATGCTTAGTTATGAAATTCTTTTTGAGGTTTTATCCTTGCGCTTGGCTTTCCTTGATTCTGGCATTCTGAAACTCTTTCTACTTCCATTGACGGTTTTGTCGGCAGTCAACTTATCACCATCACAGACGGTAGCCCAAGAGACTCCGTCAAGCGTGGGGCGATACAGGCGGAAGCGGCGATGGTGACGATGTAGCTGTTGCCGTGGTTCATTTGCTGGGACCTTCTGTATCATGTGTTACCTACGATTCCGGCTTCGGGGCTTAAGGTCGCTGAGGTAAGCTTGGTCAGATTCTGCATTTCGGGTCGGATGAAGTTTGGTCTGGATCCGTTAGTGTCGGATTCTCGTTGGGCTTTGAGTCGGGGCCTTAGTTAAAACTCAACCTTAATGCCGAATTTTGCTGATTGAGATTGGAGGTTGGTAGGTGAAATATCCCCATTTTTCTTATCTTACTCTATGGTAATCTCATAGCCCTTGGTTCCCTTTTCCTCTCTTTTGATCCCTTTCTCTTTCTCATATGTTTGCAGCCGTGGAAGTCTTCACGGCCGTAGGGTCGGTAAGATGACTTTACTGTAAGATGGATTTTCTTTGGGTTCCAGCCCACCAGTAGAGTGGGCTTGAGTCGGAATTGCCCGAAAAACGGCCTGCCTCTCGGGTTTGTTTGTTCCCCTTTTCCTTATTGTTATCTTTATTCTCCCATTTTCCTCAACGGCTCTCTCTTTTTTTCTTTTTTCTTTTTTTAGTTTTGGCAAGACTCTCCGGACTCAAGTCCGGGGTGAAGCTTTCGACGCACTACGGCAACCAGCGGTTCTTGGTAGGTAACAAGAAAAATTTTATCTTCGTTCTTCTTCCATTATCGTCATGCCTTTACAGTCTTCTTCTTACAGCAACGCGGGTGAGGCAAGATCCTATCGCTCCTTTCTTACGGTGCACTTTTGTAGCGGGCGGAACTTGGAGAAATTTTGCCAGGCAAGCATTCATGAGGTGCCAGCATTTCATCCGGACGATTCTGTTCCGCCCTGCCTTTCTTTTTTTTAAGCCCTTGATATAAGCTCATTTCGCTTCTTTCTTGCAGCAAGAATCTCTCTTGGAAGGTTAGTGCGGTAGCAAAACTCCCATCTCACAGAGCTTCTTGGCGAGGTGTTCTGTCGCCGTGTCGCTGTGGTTCTGGAGATAGAGTTTCGGAGGGAATCAGAAGAGGCCTTGAACAGGTATCTCTCCTCTATTTCTCCCCTTTTTTACTTCCATCGCCTTCAACATATTTTGTTTCCTGCTCTCCTTTTTGAACCAATGCCTTCTTTCCACTCTTCAGCCCCTTCACATCCTCTTTTTCGTTTTTTGTTCCTTTTTTTATTTTATATATATATATATATATATATAGTTTAGCCTCTAGTCTACTTCTCAAGGATTTCTAGGATGCTTAATACATCCGCCAAGTCTCCAAGAGAGATAGATGCAACGGGTAGTGCGTAGATGAAACTTCTCTTCGCTTACCCTCTTCTTGCGGCTTCTCTTTCTCGTCCCTTCTTCTTCTTCTTTTTAACACAGAGGTTTTCCTCTTCTCTTTTTTTTCTTTGGGAACGCTTCTTCAGAATTTTGTTGTGACCCTCTTCCGAGGGCTCTCTGGCCTTCACTGCCTTCTTCTTCTTCTTTTTTTTTTTTCTATGCTTTTGGGCTTTTAATCTTTTCTTCTGCCCGACCTTCCGCTTCTTCGCATTCTCTCCCTCCCCCTCTTTTTTTATGCTTTTGGGCTTTTAATCTTTTCTTCTGCCTGACCTTCCGCTTCTTCGCATTCTCTTCTTCCCTTTTTTTTATGCTTTTGGGCTTTTAATCTTTTCTTCTCCCAGACTCGTTTTTTGTTCTTTCCCTTCTACTTCATTTTCTTTTCATCACGTCAGTTCTCAGAATCAACCTTTCGGCTACTAATCTACTTCTCAGACTCACCGCATCTGTGAGGCCTCAGAAGGAAGATGAGTGCAATGTATAGAAAAGAAAGAAGGGACTTCCCTTTATTTTTACCTTCTTCTTGCAGTCCTTCTGTTCTCTTTATTCTTCACTCTGCCTTCTGTGTGTCTTCGCCTCTCTTCTGTGTATCCTCCTTTGTTTCGTTGGGCTAGGGTCCCTTTTATAAGCCTCAGCAAATCAGTCCTTGTGTTTTTTTTGTTCTTGCCGACTGCCATGACCACTCCTCTCATTTCCCTTTTCAATCCTGGCCATCCTCATCTGTTGACTGTTTCATCTTCTGTCACTAACTGCTACGCTCGTCTCCTCTTTTGTCTCTTCCAGATTTGTTGAGAAATTGTCTTGCCTTATTCACGTTTCGGGTTTTCCCCTTCTATTATATGTATCTTCACTTTTTAAAATGCTAGTAACTGCTAGATTTTTGGTTGTAATTTGGCATTTTTCCAATTCTATCTAGAGTGATTAATTAGGGATTGATTCCTAATTAACTTTGATTACAATTTGCAGCAGCTTGATTGATTTCTTTTTGATTGGTCTTGTCTATAGATCACTCCCTTACTTGTTGGCAGATTTTGTTTATTTTGAAATCTATCCTTGCGTTTCTTTCCATTACACGCTTCCTCATCGTGCACATGCTAATTTTGTCAGCTTCCTTAGACGTTCGCTTGTCGTTTTTTTTTTGCCATTCTCTGTTGTTCCTGCATGATTAGTGGCTCGACTGTCATGTGTTTCACTTAACTTAGACGTCTCCAAAGATGAACACGTATTCATCAACAATTCTTTGGCGATTTGTACCCTTCAATGATAAGCTGGAATCATCCATCTGACAATTTTGTAATTCTATTGCTAGGCATCCATACACATTATTCAGAAGTAATTGGGAAGAGGAGCTTGCTTAGATAATTGCTTTGGACATACCACACTAAAGAGGTACTAGAATGGAAATGGTCTTTATGTAAAACGACCCACACTTCTTTTGAATATATCTTTCTCCTTCAGAATTACTACACCTATGAAGTGCTATCCTTCTCTCGACATTAAACATGCATCTTTCCAGCTTTTACTTTGGTAATCTGTATTTGGATTTCTGAATTTCTCGAAAATCATGTAACTACATTGATACATTGCATCACTTGATTTTCGATTTTAACCATCACAAGACATTGCTGAGGTTTAGAAATTGATATGGTAATGAACAAATGTTATACATGCGGGTGGAATTTAATGGTATAATGATAAACATTGTCAAATTTTCCATAGGTGGGCCAGATTTTTCAAATTCGGGTTGATTTCACTGAAATCTTGCCCCCTTTCTGTTCATTAAATTTCATCTTAATTTTGGAAGCCTCATAATTATATCAACACATTTAAACGCTCATCCTTTGATTTCAATCCTCACAATTATGGCTAGGATTCGAAAGTCAAGTAGTAATCGTGTAATTTCTGGACATAATGGCCTTCCACAAGCCCTGTATTGGAGTATGTTGCACACATGATTAAAATTTAATGGTTCAACACATTATCTACTTAATACTAGATGAAGAGGCACATAATAGATCGATATGAACATCATAAACTTGCTATCCCATAATAAAATGAGTTTTTGATGATATCTCCTTCTCGGTTGCTTCTTCACTAACTCGAAATGTATTTTTTTCCTCAATAACCCAATCGATTTGACTTTCACCTTCCACACGGAAGTAGAGGTGGCCATGGGTCGTGCCCGCCTCGGCCCGGTTCCCGGCGGGCCGTGCCTAGCACGGCTCGTTTCAAATCGTGTCGTGCCCGGCACGGCACAGTGGAAAATTTGTTGGGCCCGGCACGGCCCGCGGCCCGATTAGGCGTGCCGACACAGGCACGGTTCCGCCGGAGAGTGAGCACGAATCCGGCACGCGGGCCAGGCACGGGCCGCGGGCTGACGTCGGCACGCCGGCCAAATACGGCCCAACAGGCCAAATGAGAAACGCGGGCCGTGTTTGGCCCGGCCCGATTGTGGCCCATGGGCCAAAGTTGGCCCACGGGCCGACTTTGGCCCACGTGCCAAATTTAAAAAAAATAAATTAATTTAATAAGTAAATTATTACTTAATTAAAATATATAAAATATGAAAAAATAAAAAAAAATTGAGAAATTGAGAATGTATATTGCACAAATTTTTGAAAAAATGTTAAAATTTTATATATTTTAGACCGGATCCATTACAGGCTGCCTACGTACCCCACTTAAAGGAGGAATCAGGTCTACGTAGTTCTCTTTTTACAACTCTTTCTACAACTCTTTTACAACTTTTTTTATAATTATTTATTACAACGTTTATCCATTGTTGCTTCCGCTTGCACTTCCAAGACTTTGTTCATCTTCATCCGATGAAGTTGAATGACCAACTTTATCTTGAAGACGATCTTCAGCATCTAGCCAATCTTTAAGACAAATACACATTTCCACGCTTGCTTCGTTCATTCGGCTTCGCTTCTCGTCCAGCACCCTGCCGCATGCACTAAAACAAGACTCCGATGCTACAGTAGACACCAGAGGAGTTAGTAGATCACGTGCCATGACAGAAACCACAGGATATGATTTTCCTTGTGATCTCCACCATGATAAAATATCAAAATTATATATTTGTTCTTCTGTGAGTAAAGATGTATGATTATTTTCTAAAAAAAAATGTTAATTCATTAAAATTACTAGATCGACTTGTTGATGTTCCTTTTCTATTTAAAATTGTGCGTATTCTTCCTGTAATATTTTTACTACTAGTAGATACATTAGTTTGAGAGGATGTTGGAGTCATTGTATTTCCAAATTTTAAATTATAAACATTATACATTTCATCTAATAAGGTAGAAACTTCATTTTTTTTTCTCATCTACTCCTTCAAGTTCCATATTTTTATAATATTCATCTAATAAAATATGAACCCATTCTAATTTTAATCTAGGATCCATAATTGAAGCTAAACAATATAAAGGAGATATATTTTTTCAATACTTTTTAAATTTTGTTTCCATTTTAAAAATTACTTGAAAAACATTTTCATCATGTCTATATTGAGAAAAAATTTCACTAATTAAAACTAAATGTTCTAAAATTAAACATGATGTAGGATAATAAACACCAGATAAATGAGTGCTAGCATTATAAAAAATTTCTAAAATATTATGTAATAACTTTGCTTTATCCCAATCATTTTCTTCAATATTTCCATCAGACATTCTTTCATTATAAAATAATGTAAGAGGATCCTTAAATGGAAAACATGTTGTTAGCATATCATAAGTAGAATTCCATTGTGTTTTAATATCAAGTTTAAATTTTTTATATGACAAACCATAAGATTTACATATTTGTCTAAAATCTTGATTTCTAGAAGGAGAAGAAGTAACAAATCTAACAGCATTTCTTAATTTAGTTACATGTTCATCTACTTCTCTTATTCCATCTTGAACACATAAGTTTAGAATATGGCATGCACATCGTATATGAAAAAAAGCACCATTAAATATTGGATTTAACAATCTTTTTAATTTATCAATTGCACTATCATTATTACTTGCATTATCAAAACTAATTGAAAAATTTTTATTAATTATATTATATGAATATAAAATGCTATGAAATTATCTAACTATAGCATTTACAGTATGAGGATATTCAAAAATTTTAAATGCAATAATTCTTTTTTGTATAAAAAATTCACTATCTATCCAATGTGCCATAATACACATGTATGACTGATCAGAATGATTACTGGTCCAAATATCAGATGTTAAAGAAATACAAGAAGTTAATGTAATTAAAGCTTGTAAAAGATTAGTTTTATATTCAGAAAAATTTTTTATAGCATCCCTACGCATGGTTTGTCTACTTACTTTTTTATATTTAGGTTGTAGTGATTTATGTATAAATTTTTTAAATTTATAATTTTCTGCTAAAGAAAATGGTTGTTCATCCCAAACAATAAATTTAGCTAATTCTTTTCTAAGAACTTCAGTAGAATAATTAAAAAATTCAAAAGAACTAGAGGAAATATTGAGAGTAGCCTGTGCACGATCGATTTGAGTTTGATGGCTTTTGATGTGGCGAGTCAAATGACCAGTTCCACCCGATGATTTGCAAGTCATGACTTTTTTGCACTTCTTGCAGCTGGCTCTTTCTTCGCCGTTAATCATCACCACATCGAAGCTCTTCCAAACGTCGCTTGTGCGTTTTCTTGAGCCCGACACAGTAGACTCGTGAGGGTTTGCACTGCATCCCTCCTCTCCCTGCATAGTGTTAGTATGCTCAAATTCAACATGATCTTACTGTTGTTGATTTGGGTCGTAAGGCGGAGGGTTGGCATCTTGATCTTGATCGGGTGGCATAACGGGGTTAGTTGTCCCCATTAGCTCCTGCTCTAATGCCTCAAGCTCCCATGGCAAAAGATCCCATGTATTGTTAAATCTCGCCATTAATTCTACATATAATATTAAAAGTTAGCCAAAAAAATTTATAAAATAAGATTAAATACTTACTAATAATAAATTATACATTAAAAAATTACATTATCACGTGTTTGAAGATCGCTTAGTAAGAACTAAGAAGTTGAGGTTTCAGCCTTCAACAACCTTAACTTAAACATAATTATGAAAAAAAATTATATTAGAATAATTTAAATTTAAGTACAATTACATTATAAAAGACTAAAAGTAAATTAATTTACTACTTACTTGATCTTCTCCATGTGACTAGATCGAGGGAGCTTTGAAATCTTGATGGCTAATTGAAACTCAAGACTTAGAAAAGAGATTAAGAGAGTATTAAGAGAGAATGAGAAATTAATCCAAAGTTAATTGGAAACTTGTGTGAAGAAATGAGAGGGTTGGGGGGGTCAATTTATAGGGATGAATTGGGTATAAATTTACATATTTATCCCCTATTTTTAATTATTAAAAGGGGCTAAAATGGTAATTTTATAACATAAAGATAATTATATCCCTAACTTTTAAAATTTTTCAAACCGTTATAGGGCTATTTGGGTAAAAACGCATGCTAAATTCAAACTTTTCTAACGTTGCCACCCAAATATCCGTGCCGTGCCCGTGCCGGCCCGTGTGCCGTGTGCCTGGCCCGGCACACGGGCCGAGAGGCCTCGGCCCAGCCCGACCCGAGTCGAACACGGGCCGCCCGCGGCACGTTGACTTGGTCAACAGGCCATGCCGTGCCCGGCCCGCATCGTGCTCGGCCCGCGTCGTGCCGGGCCGTGCGGGCCGGCCCCGGCCCGTTGGCCACCTCTACACGAAAATCCAACTCAATTAAAATATCGTTGACCAAAACACAGCCTCACGTTGACCATTACAAGGAATGGCTTAGGATACTCCCCTTCTCCGAAAAGTCCAATTCAAATGACATAATGGTACACTAATGGCCCATCGTCTTCCACAAGTATGTTTTTTTTTTTTCTCATAATTACATCATGATGTAGTCACAAAAATAAGTTTCCTAATAATAAAAAATATCTTTCAAATCTTACTTATCGCACAAATGGAGAATAATTATTTTAAAATTTTCTTTTATTTTTCAAATTCATCCTTGAGATTCATTTTCAATTTCAAGTTGGTCCCTTTAAACTCAATTTGCTAAAAGTATTCAAACAATTCAACACATTTTTTACATTGAAAGTAAACCTAAAATCACTTTTAAAATTTTTAATTTCTTTTACACAAATATTTTTGTTAATAAATTAATAGAATATGAAAATTATTAAAATTTAGCTTTTTTATGTCATTTTCATATGTTTGATACTTTAAAGTAAGATTACACTTTTCTTTTATTTTTCAATTTCATCCCTAAAAGATTCACTTTGAATTTCAAGTAGGTACTTTAAACTCTATTAGCTAAAAATGTTCAAACAATAATTTTTTTACATTGATATTCTAAGAATACCTAAATTCACTTTAGTTTTAATAAAATTTAGGGGTTTTTTAAAATTTGTATACTTTTATAATAAAAAGGGGAAAAAAAAAGCAACGAGTATTTAGTCAAGTTGTTTACTTAACACACACATACATCCCAATAGGCAGTCATAGAAGCCAAGTATAAAAGGAGAAGGCAGGAAGAAAAAGGGCCTCCATTTCCTATTCATCTCCTCTCCTTTTCCTCCACCATTAATTCCTTTGGATTCTAATTCATTTTCACTACAATCTCACCTCTGCCTGCAAATTTTTCTCTTTTTTTCCAATCCATTTCTTCATCCTCTCTCCTTCTCCTTCCTCTTTCTTGCCCCTTTTCTTCTCCTTCTAGCTTCGGCGAGCTATTTTGCCTGTGAAAATGGTGTTGTGACTATGTTCTGAGTCTTTGAGGAGCCACTGTTATTGGTTTGGGCCTGCGAGGAATCATTTGGAACTTCTCTAATTTTAGCACAATTTATCACACTAAAAACGGTTCTTTTTTTTTTTTCGTTCTGTTTCTGATTTTGTGCTGATTTGTATTGGGGATTGAAAAGGGGGTTAAAAAGGGAAGGATTTGGTAACATGAGAAAGCAAGGACCATGCCGCCATTGTGGTGTCACAAGTGAGCTCTCGTTTTGCTTCTGACATGTTCTGGATCTCTGTCCTGCTTGTGTTAGAATTTATTTCGCTGTCTAATTTTTGACCTTTTTCGTTGTAAAAAAGCTTAAAAATTGGTCTAAGATTGTGGTCTGAATTTCTTTCTACCTTCTTAATTTTCTTCTAATTGGATTTCTTCCTCTTGATTTAAGTTCGCTCTGTGAATTTCCTTAAGATTTCATATCAAGAGCATGAGGCAAATATTCTGTGATGCAGAGAAACTTTTATTTTGTTGGTTCCTCTGCATATTCTTCTTGTTCTTTGGTTTTCTTAATTAGTCGTGGAAAAGGGTTGGACTTAGCCTGTCTAATATTACGAAGTGAATCTAATTGAAGCATTTTGTCCCTTTTATTTTTCACAAACGTTATCCCGAGTAAGGCTTTGTATACTCCAAGCTGCTTGTTCTAAGCATTAGATTATGTCTGCTGATTGTGTTAACTTCCCTCGTTTTGCTAGTCTGCGATGCACAGGAACCGCTTGTTTGTAATGGTTGACTTGTCCCTAGTTTGGTAACTCTCGGGCTATATGTGCTTCCTGTGATTTTTGCCTGAATGAGATTTTGCTTGCATTGGTTGACTTATCTCCACTCACTGACTGTTGATGGCAGATTCAGTAACATGCTATTGTTCCTGCCCCTTTATGCATTTCTATTGCTAATAGGCATTCTGAATTCATTGTGTTCTATAGTGGAGTTCAAGTTAGGTTTTTGTTCCAGTAAACTTCAATACAATGTAGCATTGAGAAGATGACACTAAAGAACTAGAGTATTCATAGTACAAAGTTACCAACAAAGATGTGGCAAATACTGCCCTTTTCTTTAAATACCGATTGTTTTAGCCAGAAAACTCACTTAGATGAGCTTTGTCTCGCTACTATCCTGCCATTAGAAATGTGTTTTGAATGTAACAAATAAATTTAGTGGCTAATCTCAGTGAAACTCATATATGATTGACAAAATTTTTGGCTAGTTTATAAGTAGAGAATGGCAATCATTCTTCAGTTCTCTTATTTTTATTACCTCTACTTAGGGGAAGCTCCATGGCATTCTCTTTTAGAATTAGAATTTCTTCATTGAGGCTCTTTAGTCAAAACTAGAGAACTGCACCTTGTTTGTTTATGTAGATTCTGAAATATTCTTTGATTGTAAAAATCAAGGAAAATCAAGGCAAACATAGACTTCCAAAGTTGGAATTCGTATTTCGAGTCCAAATGAAAGGACTCGATCTTAGATGGAAATTGCAAGCTAGAAGCAATACTGAATTGAAAAATAGTGTTGATTGTTGGACTTGTTACATTGTGCTGCTTACAGCAATCATATGAAGTATTGATAAATCTACCTTGTGTTGTAAACATGGCAAAAATGAAATGCTTGAATGCAAGAGTTTCGTGTTGGAAGACAGATGCATAGATCGTTTACTTATATTTGTGTTCATTTTTACATTTTTAACATAATTATGTAATCATTTATATTTTGAATCATACAATTTCTAATATAGTTGTTATATTCACCACTTCTCATTTGAATGGCAAAAAAAAGCTCATTTTAGTTAATTTTGATACCGTTCTCTTAAATTTTCGTTCTTAGAAAGAAACTTCATCTTGAATAGGCACACCTCTCTGGCGAAACGGACCACCTGAAAAGCCAGTTCTATGCAATGCATGTGGTTCAAGGTGGAGAACCAAGGGTTCTTTGACAAACTATATACCGCTTCATGCTCGTGAGCCTTTGTCTTCGGATGATTTGGATGCGCCTAAACTCAATGATCACAAGCCACAAAAGAAGAGACAAAATGATTCTGCACTGGAAAGTGAACTTAAAGTGCAGTATTGTGATCAGAACTTCCGCAAAATTGAAGAGGGAGATTCAAGCAATCAATGTAGTTATGAGTCTGCCATATCTGGCTCAGAAAGTTGTGTGCATTTCGGTACCACTGATGCAAGTGATATAACAGGTTATTATATTACCTCTTCTGTTGGTTGCGAATTTTTGACTATCACATCTTTAGGAGTAACTCTTACAATACCTTATTTGACTTTTCTTTTCTTATGTTTCATTTCTTGTGAATTTATGCAGACATAAAATTCATCGTTTATGAAGAGAATCATATTCTACTGAACTTGAGTTAGTGTCTGTCTACAATACCCCAATTTTAATCTGCTAGAAACAAAATCCAATTTATAATCAGTCCAACTTGATGAATCAGCGGAAGTTTCAACAATATGTGATTTTTAGCTGACAAAACCATAATTTTCTGGTTACAATTCTTGCATATCAAAAAGTTGACATATGTGAATTTGTTGGTTGTGTGTGTGTGTGTTTAGATGTATGTGTCATTACTCATTAGTACCACGTTTGTTCTTTGCATTTTCTATGATAAAATGTTGCTAACTTGCCACCACCTTTTTTGTGGTCATCCTTCAATTTTGACTTTTTACCCTTGTGAATGAGTTAATATGCAAATGGATGAACTTCTACTGTCAGCAACCCAATGTTTCAGAAACTTGTGACCATAACTATGTGTTGTCAATTAATAGTTTTCACTTTGCTCTTCAGGATCAGTGCAGTCAAATGCATGGGATTCAGTAGTGCCTTCTAAGAAGAGAACATTTATGACTCGTCCGAAGCCTTCTCCTGTTGAAAAACTCACAAAGGATCTATATTTCATATTGCATGAAGAACAGGCCTCTAACCTGACCATAACCTCAGAAGATGATCTGCTTTATGACAGTGCAACTCCATTTGATTCTTCAGAAATTGGATATGGAGGTATACTCATTAAACCTCCACACTCGAAATCAATAGAGGAGGAATCAGAGGCAAGTTCTTTTGCATTAGACAAATCACATGGTAACAACGAAGGCTATTCTGGTGGTTCAGCACATTTTCTAGTAACCGATGAAAGAAAAACTCTTCTGAATTATAATACTGCAAAAATGAAGTCTTCGGCAGTAATATCACATGAGAATGCTAAAAGGTAATTTCTTGCATGCACGAGAACATGAGACATCTCTGAATGATGCTCTTGGGGCCTTGCTCCAGTGGAAGACTGAAATTTTTGCTTCCTTGTGCACTTAGTTTTGCAAAATTAGGCTCATTAGAGTTAATTTTTACCCTTTTCTGTGTCATTTGCAGATATAAGACTTCCTATGAAAAGTTAAAGATCCTGCAAGATAGGAACTCTCCACTAGGCTCTACTGATTTAGATGTGCGAATTTAGTTCTTTTATATCTAACTATGTTTATTGTTTTATATGTCAAAACATGTACGGTTGACAAATATCCACAATGATATCTAATTTGAACATTTTACCTTGGTAGGTTTTCATTAACTTTCAGACTTTCATGAAAAGTCTGACATACAAGGAACAACAACTTTTGATGAAATATCTACCATCTGTTGATACTGCTGAACCTCCTGAAAGGTCTGTTTATTTTTGCTTACTGGCTTCATTTAATTCTGAAGTTATTAGTAGTCTTCTTCAAGGTAAAATTGACACTTGGCCATACTATCTTGTTGATGTGGCAGCCTCAAGAACATGTTTGCTAGTCCTCAATTCTCTGAGACATTATCTCTCTTCCAACGACTGCTTCAGGAAGGAGTTTTTGATCTCTCCTGGACAGGTGCCAATGCTGAAGAGTGCAGGCAATTTAAGAAGCTCCTGTTACTAAATTCTGTTAACTCTAAATGGTTAGAGTGCTATCAGAAACTGAAGGTAAAAAATTCTTTGCACTAGTTATTGCTTTGGAGTATACATCTACAGGGAATTTAGTATGGCATTGTGATAAAATGCTCGGTCTTAATTCTGCTTGATTTTGGACCTCAATTTCTGCAGGATGCAGCCTCCAAGAAGATAATAGGAAATGAAAAACTGAACAAACATATGCAAGCTGAGCTTTCCTACTGTGGATCACTTAAAAGAGATTATGAGAAGCAAAACCAGAAGCATCTAGGTTTGGTTATTTCATATTGATTCGCTGTATATCTACCTAATACAACTTTGTTCTTCACTTTCTAGGAATCCTTTAGCTTCATGTTGTTGACTTGTGGAAATGGTGTTTTGGTATAATAAAACTCCATTTTACACTTTAAATTCAGACTATTTTTGAGGAATGCCAATATCTCCTCAGGAAACATACACATTGATTCACAAGGAAGCAACAGTTGATAAATATGGCATATCTAACCCAATATACCATAAGAAGAATGTCTTGTGCCCTCACATTATATGATCACTATAACTATTTAATGTTTTCCACAAGTACTATGTTTGTCCTTGCGATTGACGGTTCTTGCGAATCGAACGATGAACTCTCTAGTCTCTACTAAGATAACTTTTGAATTGTGCTGTTGATGCAGATCAGCAAACCACTATGAGAAGCCCCAAGAGATTGTGCATCTCTGGGGTCATGAATCCTCCTTCAAAATGCTCATCTCAGCTGGAACCTAGTGCTGTATCCAAATTAACTGATGACACAGGGGAGCTGGTTGATCATGATGGGGCTTGCTTCAGTTCCAGAAGAATTCCATCCTTTCTTTCTGATTGGACCTCTATGCTAGCTCCATCATACTTTGTTGCTGATAATTCTGACGCTGACTTGCTTCTCGATGTGCGCTGCGGCGCTTCATTTCCTGAAGCAGAACTCGTTTACCCCTCATGGAAACAGGAAAAGAACCAAAATGCTTCCACAGCAGAGAGTGGACTTGAGGCTGCTGACCACCCGTCTTCAAGCTTCAGCAACAAGTGATCGAGGCATTGATTACGGAGTGGTATTGTATTGTCACTTATGTCCATCGGAGAACAACTGAAGGAACAGTTCCATGAGAATAGGTGATGCAATGCTCTTTGCCCTTCTTTTTTGTCATACTACTCATGTAATTATTCAACCATGTGGAGTACTGCCAATTACATTTTAAACTGGCTTGGAGTGGTTTCTACCTTGTTTTAGCCTGCATGATAGATGCCATGTTACTCAAAAGACTGAAGAGCAATGCGCATTGCAGAGTTCACTGTATTCAAATAGGAAATGCTCTATCGTCAATAAGCTAACTTTTGTAAGTTTTATGGATTGGATCAATAGATCAAAATTATAATTGAAATCTAACATTGTTAGAAACATAGCAAAGTATGAATGTGCAATCTATGTATGAACAAAAATATCACAATACCTTCAAACATAGAAAAAGAGATCTAGTCTTTTATTTTTTTTAATAAAGTTTTTTATACTCTATTACATTTTTATTATATTAAAAAAAAGGAAAAACCAGATTATCAACAATAAAAATAGTAAAAAAAAAATACTTGTGTTAATTATAAAGTGCAATTGAAATTTGAAAGAGGCTCTCTTAAATTGCACCCATTTACCGACGAATACTTTTGTTCTATTTGATAATAGAAATTAAAAAAAAAAGTTATACTCGGTTTAGAAAATATCCACAATAGAAGGGTGTTTTGGATAAAAGCCTTATATTTCTTTTTTTTTTCCAACTGAATTAAATAGATGGATGGAAATTGGGTTTTTTTTATTTTTATCAATTATTTTTAATTACGACTA
This sequence comes from Costus lasius, assembly GCA_027563935.2. Lineage (NCBI taxonomy): Eukaryota > Viridiplantae > Streptophyta > Magnoliopsida > Zingiberales > Costaceae > Costus > Costus lasius. The sequence goes on from CM050453.2 coordinate 11,893,472, forward strand.
TATTCACTCTTGCTACCCTCTATTCTACCCATCTCTCCAAGTAAACACATCGTCGCATTCCGTCGGTCCCACTAATTGAATATGGCACGAATGAGTGCCTTTTTCTCGTCCCCCTGACACACGTTACGAACTCACCGCCTCCCGTTTACCTGGGACGACTTACAAAAAATTAATTAATAATTCAAAGGTGATATAAATATTGTTATAGGTACGCATTCCCCTTCCCCCTTCCTGCACCCGCCGGCGATACTCTTACGAGTAGCCCAAACCAACCCTTACGCTGCATACCAAAAGTATCCCACGAAGCGCAATGTTGAGCCACGGCGGAGTACTCCGGCGATCCTCCTCCGTCGTCGAGCGCGCCCGCGACGGCGCCCGCCGCATGCGCAAGTCCATCGCCCGCTTCTCCCGCCCGCAGTCCTTCGCCGCGCCGGCCGACGCGGAAGCCGCTGCCATCCGCGCCGTCCGCAACCTCCGCTTCTTCCGCCTCCACTATGCCTTTCTTCTCTGGTTCATCCTCCTCGCCGCTCTCTTCCCCCACCACAGGGCAACCATGCTCTTCCTCATGGCCGCCTCCAAGGTCGCCCTCTTGTGCGGCGCCGCCCTTAGGGTCTTCCCTAGTTCACCCCTTCTCCTCCGGATCATCAACCGTAGGCTGGTAGCCGCGCTCTTTCTGGCAGCGATCGGGGCCGAGCTGGTGGTGACGGGGGCCGTGGTGCAGGTCCTGCTCGCGATGGACGTCGGGGTGCCTCTGGTGCTGCTGCACGCCGTGTTCCGCAAGCGGGACGATCTAATGGTGAGCGGCGAGGAGGCGGCCGGCGCGGATGATGGATTTGGGCCGATCGCGGAGAAGAAGGGGGATCTTGAATTGGGAACTCGGTAAAAGCCCTAATCTTTAGCTACCTTTTTCTTATTAATTTTCTTTTGTCATGTCATAGATACTAAATTATAAAATTAACTAACAAAACTCCTTGGGTTCTTCGATTGGAAAGAAAGAATCAAAGAACCAGTGAACTTGAACAATGTTTCATGTGACCTAAGAAACTAACAATGAATCACAAAATTATGGTCTGAGACTACAGGAACAATTGAATTTATTATCTGGTTTCTTAATTGTAATATTTCTTGTCATAAGATTGCAAAAGCAAAAACTGGATATTTGATTTGTTGACTTACTAACCTGCCTATTGTAATGGAAATGATACTCCCTTTTGCAGAAAAGCAAGCTAAACATTAAAAGTATGAACTTTTGGAGAGCTTGTGCTAATTGATTCTCCAATCTATGCGGCTTTGTGAACAAATAAAATCCACACAAATTTCTCACTCCATTTGATATTTGCACTATATTTACATATTAGGTGATGAACAAGATCATGGACATAAGCTAGCTAAATAAACCTCTGCATTATTACTTCTTAACCTAGAGGAACATGACTGAATCATGTGCATAAGGAAGACTCTGAGGCTATGTTCTGTTGGATAGAATCTATCATGGAAAGGATGAAAAATACAATGAATTTAGATGAAAAGTTATCTAGATTCATTGCATTTTTCATCCTTTCCACGGTGGATTTCATCCAATAGAACATAGCCTGAAAGTTTAAATGCGTGTGTATGTGTTTGTTTTGGCACAAGGAAATGTCCACTTGCACTTCTTAAGTTAATAATGTTTTTCCCTATTCATCAACCTACAATGAATATATCAATGAGCCAGAATTTTTTCTGCTGAAATAGTTGAAAAATATGCAAAACTGGATGATTTTGAGCATCTTACCCAGCTCGAAAACATGGAAAATTGTACTTCAGTCTAATTTATTACTAGATCGGAAGGCATTTTCATGTATAATTTTATGCAATTAGAAGGATGTCAGGAATTGTACATAGTAACGTTTGGGCCCGTTTGACCCTGAGTTTCAAGTCGCTACAGAGGTCTCTCCCGTGCAGGCCTAGTAAAACTATGCATTTGCGACGCATCACATGGTGCTTGCTACATAGGATGCGTTTGATTTATTTTTTTTCAGCCAACTACAGAAACAAGAAGCTGCATTTTTATTACTTGGAAAGTCCAAAATAGCTAATGTAGTAAAGCGGAAAGTAATATACAGTGAAAATTGCTCGAAAAGCTCCACCAAATGGAGCCTGGTGTCGTTCATGGCTGCGGCTCTACTGTGGGTATTACGAGTCTGTTTCGTAGAGTTGTGTGGTTGCAGCTGTAAAGTGAATATAGCAGATATCTAGGTGATGTTTGATACTGAGTTGTTATTACACCTCTTAAAATATGGTATAATTTTTAACACGACGACATGATACAATATAAAATTTTATAGGTTTGATCACACTAATTGTTAGTCCCAAGGCCCCTTTGGACCCGGCCCGATCAACTAGGCTATTGACCAGATTAAAATTAGCCCAAACCCCAAATGAGCGAAATCAGGAAGCCGGATTTGGGAAATTCGCTGGCGAAATCGATACTTCACTCGTCGATTGCAGCAATGTCGATGGCGCCTGCCGGCGGGCAGAGGTCTCGGACCAGCCGACACGGCTGACAGAACCGATGTTGGACAATGGAGAGATGCTAGGTGGGACTCCCGGCCGGCGAAACTCCGGCTCGAGCGTAGATGATGGGACGGCAGACGCGACTGGACGACGTGTGAAATAACCTCCCGTCAAGGCGTCAGGCAGCTACCTTCGATCCGTTAGGTTGAAGGGTGACGTCGCTCAATCCAACGGGTCGAAGGGAGCATCCGGGAGACAGTTTGCAAGCAGTATGGGCAAGCATGGGCAGAGTAGCCGACGCAGCATGGCGACGCCTGCCAATGAGTCACTGTCGCATGAAGCGAAGGCTCGAGTGCGTCCGGGTGAATAGCAGCCGAGCGCCTATAAAGGGCAAGCCGATGAGCTCGAGGAGGTGGCTAGACTGAGGGAGGAGATCAGTGACCAAAAGAGGAATAGCTGCTAGTGAGAGGTGAACTTGGCTGGGAGGAGGAATCGGCGACGAGGGCAAACTCGGTGGCTGGCAAGGTTGAGAACGACCCTTCGCCGGTCCCCACCTTCGCTCCTCCTTTCCGACGACTGCGTGACACTGGTCTTCTAGTGTGCTCCGGTGGGAGGTTTGGAGCAAAGCTCACGCCAAGTCATGTGTCTTTCTTCCCCTCTTCACGCTGCCCTATCTCTTCCCCGGTGATCTTGGCGAGACCAGTTTGCTGACCTTGGCCAGACCTGAGTGGAGGCGCCGCTCATCGGACGAGGGACGAGAGGAGGCCTCTCGTCAGGGAAGCAAGTCCTAGCGGCGCACATCAGAATTCCTTCGACACCTCCCTTGTGTTCCGACGCGAATGAAGTAGTGGGCTTCCGACCCGAACGTGGGTGTTGACCGGTGTGGACCCAGACGACGTGAACGCTTGGAAGATCTGCTCGCCGGAGGGCTCGAGCTTTCCGTCGAGAACACTGGAACTTCGTTGCGAATGCAAACACGAACGCTGTGAGGTGACGGGCTTCGGACGCGGGCGGCGGGTGAAATTGGAACATAACGGGGATGTGGGTTTCGGATGACGAGCGCTCGTAGGAGACGATGATGTCCCTCGTCTCGGAATGAGCAAAGAACGCAGCGTAGGCACGTTTGTCAGGGAAGAACGCACGGCTGCACTCGTCGGGAGAAGGAGCGTTGACCCTTCGTTCCGATGCTGATGCGATTGACGAGACGCGGCTCAACTTCGGAAGCGGACTTTAGCTTCGGCAATGGCACGTGGGTTGAGGTGACGGGCTTCGGACGCGGGCGGCGGGTGAAATTGGAACATAACGCGGATGTGGGTTTCGGATGACGAGCGCTCGTAGGAGACGATGATGTCCCTCGTCTCGGAATGAGCAAAGAACGCAGCGTAGGCACGTTTGTCAGGGAAGAACGCACGGCTGCACTCGTCGGGAGAAGGAGCGTTGACCCTTCGCTCCGATGCTGATGCGATTGACGAGACGCGGCTCAACTTCGGAAGCGGACTTTAGCTTCGGCAATGGCACGTGGGTTGAGGTGACGGGCTTCGGACGCGGGCGGCGGGTGAAATTGGAACATAACGCGGATGTGGGTTTCGGATGACGAGCGCTCGTAGGAGACGATGATGTCCCTCGTCTCGGAATGAGCAAAGAACGCAGCGTAGGCACGTTTGTCAGGGAAGAACGCACGGCTGCACTCGTCGGGAGAAGGAGCGTTGACCCTTCGTTCCGATGCTGATGCGATTGACGAGACGCGGCTCAACTTCGGAAGCGGACTTTAGCTTCGGCAATGGCACGTGGGTTGACCGGATTTCGGGTGCGGACTCGGAATCGATTTTTAGCGGCAGGATGAAATTCGGACGCGGGAAGAGATTAGATTTTGGATCTAGAATTGAGATCCGACTCAGTTGAGGAATAAATCTCTTTCTCTATTTGATTTTTAATATACTGATGTGGCATTTCTCTCTCCTCACTTTCCTAGGCTGAACACTCTTCGTGGAGGCTGAGGGGTGTATGCGGGTGCATCCTTGCCGGTCGTGCTGAACCTGGACAAACTGCTTAATTTGTCCTCTGCATGGGAATTGGTGTAACTTCTATTTTAACTTGTGTTGAAAAAGAATACGATGATGTCATATAAAATATTAGTTTATAAATAAATATTAATTAAAAGTTAAATTAAATTTTAGTTGTATTAATAAATTTAAAATCAACATCGCAAATGATTGAATTTTGTATTATAGTATAATCTTTATTATTTAGATAATTAATAATTAATAAAAATTAAATTAATTTTAATTAATTATATTAATAAATTTATTAAAGAATATTGGTATAAGCATTAAATCTATATACACTAATATATAATTATATATATACTCTACCCGCCGCTACCTCAACCCACGTTATGTGAGAAACAGCTCATAGCTTGTTTGGTAGTTGTGCGGCTTTACTGGAGCAAGGCTAAACACCATTGGCCTGCATTAGCGGCCATGTCGCTAGGCCGAATGGGGGCCTATGTGGGCCACTGGGGGAGAGGGAAGAGAGTGAAAAATCCATGAGGGTTATGTATCTTATTAAAAATTATTTTAATTCTATATTATATTAATTTAAAAAAAATTATTAATATAATATAGAATAAAATATAAAAATTTTAATAAATAAATTAATATCCTATTAATAAACTTAATAATATATTTTGTTAAAATTTAATTTAGCTTTTGGTTAATAACTCTATATAATTAATTATTTAAAAATAAAAAAAAATCTATATTTTGTTAATTATAAGAATTATAAGCGAAAGACTCTTATGTTAACAGTGTCAATGTTGTAGCCTACAGCTTTGGGAGAAAATATGTATTTTACTTTGTAAAGGAAATGAATCGTCGAAGGGTAATACAATAAATTCTACAAACATAAATAAGCTTTATAATCAAATTATATGAGTGGGGGTATTAACATATTTCTCAAATTTTTATAATATAATGTGTGTATATATACACACACTATATACTTCTAACTATTTATAAGACAAGTATACTTTTTAAATTTCAATTGGAACAGTTGTCTCTTTGAGTAATACATAGATCCTCCTAGATCCATTTGAGTTTGTTGTCAGCTGTCAGGCCCCTGATTAGCTTAAGCCTGCTAATCAATCCACGTCAGCACCTTCACGCGTTTCGCTTCCCCTTTTCCCATTTTCTCTCTCGTTTCGCATTCTCTCATTGTGAACGCCTCGTGTGTTCAAAGTTCTTCTCGACGCCGGACACACGACGCCGGAAAGGGGAAGGGGCCTGCGGCAGGGGAGAGGCAACTCACGCCCCTCGTCTGGGCGCCGGAAGACGCCACCGGAGGTGGGGACTTTGGCCGGAGTCCGCGTCCGACCTTCATCCGCGAGTCCGAAGGCCGCTGCCTCATATCGTCGCTGCGTCCGCGTCCACGACAAAGCGCTCGCGTTCCCCGACGAGTGAAGCTTACGCCCGGCCTCGTCTCCCGTCCAAGCTCGCCATCCAACCGAGGCCACCGCCTCGAGCTTGACGGGTTCTAGAGGAAGAGGATGAGGCGGGAGAAAGGGGGAAGGAGATTGGAAGAAGAGGAGTTCGACGTCGGAGGCACTCCGTACCACCCACCCGCACCACCAGAGTGCGACGAGGGCCACCGCAGGCCTTCGCCAGAGTCACCGAAATGTCGTTGGAAGGAGGAGCGAACGGGGAGAGGGGAGGATCGAGGTTCGTTCTCAACCTCGTCCACCCATTCTTACCTTACCCCGTCGCCGGCCTGAGTTCACATCCACCGACCTCGGCTTCGTCCCCTTTCCTCACACAATCATGGATCTAGCTCTACTAGTGATTTGCTCCCTCTCCGCGACCTCTCTCCTCGAGCTCGCCGGGCTGCCTCTCTTATAGGCAGCTCGCCCCTCGGGTTCCTTCACTTTGCTAGACAAGACTGTTGCTACAACGACTTGTCAGAAGGCGACGCCCATACTGCACCGGACGCCTTGCCCATGCCGCACGTTCTCGTAGCTGCCCGGCTCCACCGCTCAATCCGCCGGACCGAGCACTGCCGCCTCATCTTTGTCCGCTGGGTCGACTGCCGGTTTAAGCGCAGCCATCTGACACTCGTTGCTTCACGTGTCGATCAGTCGCATCCGCCGCTCTATCGCCCTCTCAAGCAACGGAGCTTTGCCGGCCGGACTCGCCGCCTGGCGCCTCTCCACTGACCGGCGTCGACTTCGTCGACTGGTTCGAGGCTTTCGGCCGTCGGCAGGCGTCGTTGGCGTTGCCAACACGTGAAGTGGAATCGAGCGATTCCGTCGCCCAAATCACAGATTGAGTTCCTTGGGCCAATTTTGACCCTTAGTCAAAGGCCCAATTGGGCTGGGCCCTAAATTTAGGGCTGGGCCTAACATTCTCCCCCTCCTAAGGTGTTCGTCGCCCTCGACGAATCTTTAGTGCGGTTCGACTCGCACTCGTATCTTCATCGAATTGCAGGAGAGGGTTCCACAAGGTCTGCGATCGAATTGGATCGCTAGGGAGAATCGTCCAACTTGGTTATGCCTAAGTCTCCTCCCTTTCGAAGGTGTCCCATACCACCTCCGTCGAAGAGTAACTTAGCGCGCCCAATTTCATTTTGCCCCTGAGTCTTCCCCTCATAAAGGCGTCCCCTTACGACGAGAAACCCAGCTCAGGCTGATTTTCAAGGGTTTTTCCTTGCTGTCCACCCAAGTTTTCCCTCACATAAAGGCGTCCCTTTACGCGAAGTTGGCTTAGTGGAAATAAGAAGAGGAATCTCTTTTGTTTTAGTTGGACATCGTCCACGCTTCTTATACTGCATAGCAGTTTTAGAGTCTGCTAACTCTTCCTCATTTCTCCCTAAATAGTAGTTTTAGAGTCTAATCACTCTTTTAGTCCACGAATAGCAATTTTAAAGTCTGCTAACTTAACCGCTTTAAATGGCAGTTTTGAAGTCTGTCAACTTTTTCCTCGAATAGCAGTTTTGAAGTCTGCTAACTTTTCCTCAATTAGCGGTTTTTAAGGTATATTGACCTTTTAAAATTTCCTCAAAATTTATTTGTCGAACCAAAATTCTCAACCTAATCTGAATTCATCGGTGAATTCAATTTTAGGGTCTAATCCACACTCCTGACCCTCTTGCTACACCCATATCGGGTCTTGGAACCATGCCCGATTTCGCACCCAATGTCGGCCCGCGTTCGAAATCGACGCCGTATTTTTTTTTTTGGCATTCGCGCCGTCCGAAATCCGATTTGGCGCTAAATTCGTTTTCGGGTTCGGGTCCACAAGTCAATGTCCTCGTTCACGTGTTCTACGTGGAAGCTTGGGTCCGTATTCGAGTTTTTGTGCACTCTCGTCACGGCGGAGACTGCCGCGACATTTTCGACCGCGCGGACGTTTGGCGAAGTTCCTCCATCGAGCTACATCGCTCGACTCTTGCCCGTCGGTTGTTCGAGCTCGTCGGCCGTCCGAGGCTTGCTTGTGTTAACTCATCGGCTTGTCGCTACTCTCGCAAAGCGAGACACCCGCTGTCCCACCAACGCAACGTTGGAAATCGACAGCTGCGTCTGAAATCGAGCCTCTCGTTCGAAAACAACGCTTGCCGAGGCCACATTTTGTGCATGCTGGCGGCGACACGGGCGACTGCTGGAGACGTCGCCGACCGAGGAGTCGACGCCTCTCACGTTATACGTGTCCGGATGCGCTCGGCCGTGTCCGCCGCATGCGCCGGAGCCTCAACTGCCAGGAACTGCCTCCTGGTGTCTCCCACTGATTGATGTCGCCCCCGCCGGTCTGTCCGAGACTTCGGACCTGCGGCAGCAGCCGCTGACATCTTCCATTCCGGAATCGAACGCCGCCTCAAGCGTTGATTCCTTTCCCTATTTGATCAGAGATTTGGATTCGCTGCTGTTAGGGAAACGACGCCGCCACTACGCGTGGGGGGGGGGGAAGGCGGAAGGTATCGTCCGCCTCCACTTGCCGTCTTCCGCTGCTTATGGAGAGGCATTCACGTCCCGTCGCAGGGGAAGCCGACCTCACTGAGGAGGAAGGCGCTCGGAGGAGGGGACGCTCGTTCCCTCTTTTCTTCCACCTCGCGTCCCTCCGGAAGGAACCGCTCGCGTCCCCTGGCTCGTGAAGGAGGAAAGGGGCTGTTCGCCTTCCGTCCAGCCTCGCCGTTATCCCCAACTTGTGGGAAGACGCTCGACCACCCATGGTAGTTGCTCCCGTCGCCGTCTGTGGGGAAGGAGGGCGCCTCCAGTCGCTTTCTCCAGCTCGTGGAGAGGGTCATAGAGACAACGCTGCCACTGCAGCCCTGGAGCAGTGGAAGCACGCGGCTCCAGCCCTTGCCGCTGCTCGCTGTCGGAGAGAAAACGCGTGCCTCCGCTCTGCAAACCATCCGAAGGAGTTCCGCGCCTCCGCGTACGCAACGATAGGAGCTGGGTCGAGTCCGGATCCTCCATCAGATCCGACTCCTCTCGTCTGGAAGGAGAAGACGCTCATCGTCTTCCTCCTTCGTGCCGGCAAGATCGCCGGAACCACCTCGATAACCGGCTCTGATACCACTGTCAGGCCCCTGATTAGCTTAAGCCTGCTAATCAATCTACGTCAGCACCTTCACGCGTTTCACTTCCCCTTTTCCCATTTTCTCTCTCGTTTCGCGTTCGCTCGTTGTGAACGCCTCGCGTGTTCAAAGTTCTTCTCGACGCTGGACACACGACGCCGGAAAGGGGAAGGGGCCTGCGGCAGGGGAGAGGCAACTCACGCCCCTCGCCCTCAGCCTCATCGGCGCTCGTCTGGGCGCCGGAAGACGCCACCGGAGGTGGGGACTTTGGCCGGAGTCCGCGTCCGACCTTCATCCGTGAGTCCGAAGGCCGCTGCCTCATATCGTCGCTACGTCCGCGTCCACGACAAAGCGCTCGCGTTCCCCGACGAGTGAAGCTTACGCCCGGCCTCGTCTCCCGTCCAATCTCGCCGTCCAACCGAGGCCACCGCCTCGCGCTTGACGGGTTCTAGCGGAAGAGGATGAGGCGGGAGAAAGGGGGAAGGAGACTGGAAGAAGAGGAGTTCGACGTCGGAGGCACTCCGTACCACCCACCCGCACCACCGGAGTGCGACGAGGGCCACCGCAGGCCTTCGCCAGAGTCACCGAAATGTCGTTGGAAGGAGGAGCGAACGGGGAGAGGGGAGGATCGAGGTTCGTTCTCAACCTCGTCCACCCATTCTTACCTTACCCCGTCGCCGGCCTGAGTTCACGTCCACCGACCTCGGCTTCGTCCCCTTTCCTCACACAATCGTGGATCTACCTCTACCAGCGATTTGCTCCCTCTCCGCGACCTCTCTCTTCGAGCTCGCCGGGCTGCCTCTCTTATAGGCAACTCGGCCCTCGGGTTCCTTCACTTTGCCAGACGCGGCTGTTGCTACAACGACTTGTCAGAAGGCGACGCCCATACCGCACCGGACGCCTTGCCCATGCCGCACGTTCTCGTAGCTGCCCGGCTCCACCGCTCGATCCGCCGGACCGAGCACCGCTGCCTCATCTTTGTCCGCTGGGTCGACTGCTGGTTTAAGCGCAGCCATCTGACACTCGTTGCTTCACGTGTCGATCAGTCGCATCCGCCGCTCTATCGCCCTCTCATGCAACGGAGCTTTGCCGGCCGGACTCGCCGCCTGGCGCCTCTCCACTGACCGGCGCCGACTTTGTCGACTGGTTCGAGGCTTTCGGCCGTCGGCAGGCGTCGTTGGCGTTGCCGACACGTGAAGTGGAATTGAGCGATTCCGTCGCCCAAATCACAGATTGAGTTCCTTGGGCCAATTTTGACCCTTGGTCAAAGGCTCAATTGGCTGGGCCCTAAATTTAGGGCTGGGCCTAACAGGAGGGAACTAGAGTCTAGACCGTTTCCAACATTTGATTGAACGAGATTAAATTAGGATCGTACGATCAAAATAAAATAAAAAAATAATATAATTGAGGAGCCAATGCCAGCCCCTCGATTTCTACCCTTCCCGAGTCCGCAGGCCGCGGGCGGGGCAGCCAGGCCGAGTCTTCGCACCCGTCTCCACACCCACGCCCGCCCCGGGTCAGAACACCGCCCGCGCCGCGGTGGAGGCGGCCCTCACCACGACTCCGCGCCTCAACTATCGAAACCTACTCTCGCATTGGGAGCGGCGCGCCCCCTCCCCCTCATACCGCTGGCGTGCGCGCCGCACCCTAAACCGCCCAGCCCTGGAGGTGCGCCGACTCAACCCAATAAATAATCCCATTCGTTATTATGATATGCCCTCGCCGCTCCACGATACACCCCCTCCCCCCTTCCGCCAAGCCCGCCTCTCGCCCTCATGGCGACCGCATCTCCCCGGAAGGATCCTCCCTCCCCCGACGCCTTAACACCTCCCGCCACCGGATCTCCCTCTTTCTCCCACTCGTCGTCCCCATCGGTGAACCGATCTCCCTCTCCCACGCCCCTCGCCGCGTCTCCCCCGCCGCCTCCGGTCTCGCGCCGCCTTGCTGCTCCCATATGGACTCACGAGGAGACGCTCGCCCTGATCGACGCCTACCGCGACAAGTGGTACGCCCTCCGCCGCGGCAATCTCCGCGCCTCCGACTGGCAGGAGGTCGCCGACGACGTCTCCCGCCGCTGCCCCTCTGGCTCATCGCCGCCCAAGACATCCGTCCAGTGTCGCCACAAGGTTGAGAAGCTCCGCAAGCGTTACCGCAGTGAGCGAGGCAAGTCGCTCCAGCGCGACCCTTCCCTCGCTCCCTCTTCATCCTGGGTCTACTTTCGCAAGATGGATGCTATGGAACACGGAGATGGAGGAGCCGGCGGCCTCCGCCTGCCTGCTGTCGGCCCTTCCCCTCCTCCGCCCTGTCCCCTCTCTGAAGACGATCACGATGAGGAAGAAGACGAGGATGAGGACGATTACTTCCACGGGCGCCACGGAATAAGCGGTAGGAACAACACCACCAGCAGGCACCGCCTGATTGCCAACGGCCGTGGACCGATCGGTGAGCTCGAGTTCAATATCCCAAAGGCCGTTCGGTCCAAACTTTCTAGGGCTGACGACAGGCCCATGCCCAACACCAGCATGAACCCTAACCATACAAACCGCTTCTACAATGGTTACGGCGGTGCTCAGCCCGTGGAAGAGACGCGCGACAGGTTGAAGAAGAAGAGAAGAATGGAGACGGAGTCGAGCGCGCTTATGGCCGTGGCGTCTGCACTGAGGATGCTAGGGGATGGGTTTTTGAGGATGGAACAGAAGAAAATGGAGATGGAAAGGGAGATGGAGAAGATAAGAATGGATATGGAGCTGCAGCGCACTGAGCTCATCCTCGACACGCAGCGCCGCATCTTAGATGCCTTCTCGAAGGGCTTCTCAGGGAACAAGCGTTCTAAGGTCTCGCGTAAGGACTGAGAAGGCCTTTAATTTGTTACCTTTTAGCTTGCTTATGTTTGGATTAGAATGTCTGGTGGTATGCGGAAGAGTTCGATTACTATTTAGCGTATGTAGTGGCTACGTTTATAACTTTATTAGTTTTCTGGTCATTGTACAATTATATTAATTTGTAAAGTTTGGCTTCAATCCAATCTTATCTACTTTTCTTTCATAGGAAAGATTATAAAGCTCAATTACTAGTTTTTTTTTTCTATAAGGCTGGCATTTTCATGGTTAGAAACTTTCTAAGAGTCCTTGGTCTCATACGTTTTAATTCTTGCATTATCACTGTTAAAAGCATGTTATAGTTCTCCCTGTCATTGATTATGTTTATTATGTTTATCAACATCTTTATTAGGTTTGAAATTTATACTTGCTTATGTTTTCATGAAGTTTATCTTGACCGAGTTCAATACCTTGTGAGGCCTATTGAATTAAAGCAACCAAGCAATGGTTATCTTGGTTTTGAAACTTGGCATTTATATTATTCTATCGCGCTGAAGGTCTATTGACCTAGGCAACTTGAACGTATTTATCTCTCTTTGGCAATTCTTGGTTTATTTATAGTTCCAACTGTATTGATTTTCTTGTCAGTATACTATGGATGACCCAGTAAACGATTTTCTTGGATCTGCATCATTTCTTTGCAAGCTCTGAAATCAAATCATTATTGGTGTTATCATTTGCATTTGTTTTCTCTTGCTGGAGTTCCCTATGCAATTTAATGAATCATTTTGGTTTCAATTCTGATGATTTTGTTGGTGGCAGACTTGGTATGCCATGCATGACCCGATAAATAATTTTCTTTTAAATGGCTTCTTCACTTTGCTGTTCTTATATAATTTGAACAATTTTTTCTTTACAGCATTGATATTTTTATTAGAGATTCTGAACTAGTTTTCTAGATATATAATCATAGATTCATAAATGCAGTGATCTTTCAAACAGTAAACAATATATTGGTTTTCAAGAAGCATCATGTGAGCTCCTATTCTGTCAACTTCTTCTCTAAGAAAGACAATTCTTGGTTCATTTTGGTTTCAACTCTTGATGATTTTATGGGTAGTAGACTTGGTACGCCATGCATGACCTGATAAACAATTTTCTTTTAATGGCTTCTTCACTTTGCTGTTCTTATATAATTTGAACAATTTTTTCTTTACAGCATTGTTATTTTTATTAGAGATCCTGAACTAGTTTTCTAGATATATAATCATAGATTCATAAATGCAATGATCTTTCAAACAGTAAACAATATATTGGTTTTCAAGAAGCATCATGTTAGCTTCTATTCTGTCAACTACTTATTAAGAAAGACAATTCTTGGTTCATTTTGGTTTCAACTTGGTTGTAGACTTGGTATGCCATGCATGACCCGATAAATGATTTTCTTTTAATGGCTTCTTCACTTTGCTGTTCTTATTTTGAATAATTTTTTCTTTACAGCATTGATATTTTTATTAAAGATCCTGAACTAGTTTTGTAGATATATAATCATAGATTCATAAATGCAGGGATCTTTCAAACAGTAAGCAATATATTGGATTTCAAGAAGCATCATTTTAGCTTCTATTCTGTCAACTACTTATCTAAAAAAGACAATTCTTGGTTCATTTTGGTTTCAACTCTGATGATTTTGTGGGTTGTAGACTTGGTATGTCATGCCTGACCTGATAAACAATTTTCTTTTAGTGGCTTCTTCACTTTGTTGTTCCTATATAATTTGAACAAATTTCTTTTTACAGCATTGATGTTTTTATTAGAGATCCTGAACTAGTTCTGTACGTATATAAACATAGATTCATAAATGCAGTGATCTTTCAAACAGTAAACAATATATTGGTTTTCAAGAAGCATCATGTTAGCTCCTATTATCAACTTCTTCTCTATGAAAGACAATTCTTGGTTCATTTTGGTTTCAACTCTGATGATTTTGTGGGTAGTAGACTTGGTATGCCATGCATGACCTGATAAACAATTTTCTTTTAATGGCTTCTTCACTTTGTTATTCTTATATAATTTGAACAATGTTTTCTTTACAGCATTGATATTTTTATTAGAGATTCTGAACTAGTTTTCTAGATATATAATCATAGATTCACAAATGCAGTGATCTTTCAAACAGTAAACAGTATATTGGTTTTCAAGAAGCAGGTTTAATTTCCACATGATTCCTTCATCTGATAGATTTTAAGCATGCTTCTTTTGCACTTTATGTTCATTGTTCAACTGATCGTAATGCTAGAACATTGCTAGACTCTTCATGGTTGAATTTAAAAGAGATATTTTAAAATTTCAGCTGATGTTTACATTATGTTTTTTATCCCTCACTAGGAGGTGTACAATTAAATTTGATGGAAAGAGTTGATGGGAAGTAGATTCTTGATGAAGAAGACTGGTCAAATTTGATAACAGTTGTCTCTACTCTTAGTTGAGTTTGCCTCATTCCCTCATCATGGGACTAGCATCGAGGAAGGCAGAAGAAACTGCGCTGAACTGTGCTGATTATTACCCAAGAATAGCCTGGCCGCACTTTTGAGGATATTTGTATTGGTCTGAGAATCCAAAGCTACCTTGCCCAGGAATTTATTTTAGTCCTTTTAGATTCTAGAATTAGTAGTTTTCGAAGTTGCTTGATGCTTTGTATGGTCTGAAGGAATAGAATTAGATGGAAAATTTTAGAGGATTTTTATTGGATGAATGGAAAATGAAGGTGGCACTTAACATAATTTTGTTTCATTTTTGAATTTTAAGTTCATTAGGATAGCTGAATATTTAATTGCTGAGATCCTGGGCAGTAATTGCCCTCATACATGTCTATTAATTGATATATTTTAACTTTTTTAGCTTTACATTATATTGCTTAAAAGAGTGAAAATTTTAATAATTGGATAAACATGATGTTGAGTATATAATCTATATATGTTTATTACAGACTAAATATTTGATAAATTAGTCAATATTTGATTAATTATCCTTGAAAAAAGGGTTGTCTTACTAAAACCTTGTGGGTCATTGTCAATATTCTGCTTTATGCAAGAAATGAAAGTTTTGCTGGGAAGTTAACCGAGGATTGTTTGAAGTATTTTTCCCTTCTATTGAGTGGGTCATTAGATCGTAGTTCTGCTTGCTTCAGAGAGCTGACCTTATATTTGATCCCGCTCAGTGAGGAAATTTATCCGGAAATCTTTACTTGCATAGTCGAATTACTGATTTTGAATATTAACTCTTGTAACAGCAGTTTGACTTAACTATGCATGCCTGTTGAAATTACTCATTGAGCTTTTAGAGTTGTGAGAATTAAATATCAAAATTAAACTTCCTGTCCTCAAAAAGAAACCTAGTTACAGTTTGTCAAGCTTGTTTGGAAATCAATGGAAAGCATATCCTTCTGCTTCGAAATCAGTGGAGATCTTGGCTATATTACTTGATTCATTTCAGTGCAGAGCATCCACCTCACGCAAGCAGAACCCAGTGTTTGTAGGCCATGCAGAATTTGATGTCCCGTTGTTCATCTTCCAAGCATGGAGAACTGCTGTGAGATCTGTGAGCTTGGCCTTCACACTGACGCAACAATTTGAATGGACTGTGATCACTTTCCCAAAGGCCTTGCTCTTCTGACAGAAACCAGTGAAGTAAGTTGTGTCCAGGTATCTCGCTTTCAACTCCAACCTCTGAAACACACCTGTTTTCATCTTCAGTAGAGCAGCAGCTTGATCATTCAAAGTTGTTGAGTCTCTTGATGCATACCATTCATCAAACAAAGCTAGAGTTCTATTGTTTTGGGTTACAACGTAGAAGCCAGTGTTGAAGTAGTTTGTGTGATCACAAGGGTTGCCTTTGTACAAGTCACTGAATTATCAGCAGATCTTCTCCATGATGGTTCAGCCCCAAGAGAGGATTGCTTAACCACAGGACGTCCATGTCCTTACAGAAGAGATGAAAATGTTAGACAAAATACTTTTGTTGTAACCTTGTTTTATCTTAGCAATTGACTTTGACTTGTTCAGGGGGACTTCGAAGATAATTATTCAAGAGTGACAACAGCATAGTTGAAACTTGAAACTTGAAAGCTGAAAGTCTAAATTGGTAAGAGAAATGTGTTTTTGGTTAATAACCATACCGTGAAGATGAAGTTGTAGCCGCGCCGGAGCACGTCCCCGAGGAACAGAGTTCTCCTCCACATCATGCCGATGAACTCCTTGGACATGTAGAACGCCTCCTTCGAGAAGTCCATGCCGTCGGTGACGAGCTTGTAGCAGTTGAGCCGGAGCGCGAGGCAGCGGCCGTAGGAGGCCTGGTCCGCCGCCACGAACAGGAGGTCCCTTCCCCTTCTCTGAAGCTCCGGAGGAACAGGTCCAGCATGCCCTTCTCCTCCACGTACGCCTTGTTCACCACCGCAATGATCAGCGTCCTGTTGTTCCTCATGGACCCCATCCCCAGTGCTTCCACCAGCTCGTCGGCGCTCGCCGCCGCCGCCTGCTACCGCATAAGCAAGCACTTGACTATAAGCTGTAACTACAAAGGCAGAAGTCAAATAGAAGAAAGAACTATCGCTTGAGTCGTAGCGCAGCCAGAAGCAGGCATAAATGACCACCAAAAACAGAAGGGAGTGAGCGAGAAGCGCCATGGCGTGGCCGGAGACTCCCCCAGGGAAGCTCATGGCGTCGAAGCGATCAGGAAAAGAAGATCAGGCTGCCAAATAAACAACTCAGCGAGTGTGAAGTCTACTCTAGAAACATTTTCAAGTGGGAGTTTGATCGAGTCGAATACAATTAACGGGACAGCTCCTAGGTTTGAAGTGGATGCAGTTTTATCTGCTAAAGAATACATTAACAGAACATTTGCATGAGGCATGCAGTAGGGAACTCCTGCAACACGCAAATTTTATTTGGGGAAAATGGAAGTAGCAGCAGCCTAGCAGGGGAAGTGGCTGAGCATAATATGATAATTAATCAGCTATTCCCTGCTTGAGAAGCGTTCAACTAAGAGCCATGCTTTGCTCCTTTTTGCATGTTTTAATTAATTGGAGATCGTCATTGTGATAAACACAATTGTGCATTCTTTTACAAGTATTAAAGGGTTATTTGGCTACACAATTACCATTTAGAGTGGTGTTCTCAATTTTCTCACTCCCTTCTGTCATTCTCTCAAGTGATTGAAATCAGAAGCTTGTTATGCAAATGTGCCTTCAATAAGAAAGATAATATTAATAATATTTTGAGATAAGATGCTTTTACTTTTTTGCATTTGTTTCAATGTATTTTCTAAAAATACAATGTGAGGTGTTTATTCTTTTGCTGTCTAAAAATGAATGCATAGAGCAAACTTGGCTCATCTAATCTAAATGGGTTAACTTTTCAAGTTCATTTTTGCTTATATCATTGAAGAACTATAGAGTGAAAGAAAAAGTCTGAAAGATTTAGATTATCTTCCCTCCAACGCATTTTACATCATGTTTGTCTATTTTTTTTTTTTTTTATAATTTATATTAATATTTTATAATTTACATTTTATATATTAATAATATAGTTATTATATTTTCTATATTATATATATAGTTAAGTCAGACTACGCATGTGTATGTATATATGGAAAAGAATGAAATAGGTTTTAAGTAATGAGTTGTGTGTTTGAACTATAGGATTTTTTGTATGTATACCAATTTATATGAAGGATTATATTATCATGTCATTGCTCAATTTCATCCACTTAGACTAATCTAAGGATGACATAAAAACTTATCCCTGCCCCTAACTCAACCCGCATTGCCTCAATTTGATGAGTCAAGTGTGAGATTTTCATTGCCCATCTCGCTTTTAAAAATTATAATTTTATCCTCATTAAACAAAATCTTAATCTTACAACCCATATTCCACTCATGCATTACTACAAGGTCGGTTTTCCCGTGGGCACCTAATTCCCCACTAGTATCAAGTTTGGGATGGGTTTCTTAATGGAGAGGTCAAGGTCAGATTGGAGTTAGGTATATAGTTAGAATGTTAGGGTTAAGGTTAAGTTTGGCGCTCCTTATCCCACCCTAACCTATTGTCACCCTTTCTCTATCCCTAATCATATAATTTTTTTATAGAGCTCATTAAGTTTATCGATCTGAGTCTTTTTTTAGCTATTGATAAACTTATGATGATTTTCCTTCATTTATAAATATAATTGGAAAAAAATCTAATTATTCTCATAAAAATATTGATGACTTTTTTTCGCAAGCATTCCATTAAGACATTACCCAAGAATCTCTATTAATAGATTGTGTGTTTGCTCGTGACCTCCTCTCGATCGTTTTATAAATAATTTATGGATAATTTTTTTTTCATATAATATCAGGACATGTATTGTCTTTTTCTTTTTATTTTTTGTAAAATAGATAAGATCTTTCAAATAATCCCTTACATTTCCCTTTTTTATTTTTATTTTTCAAAAAACTCCGTCCCTTTTATTACAATGAATGGATCAGGCAAGGATATAGGGCCGGTTTGGGGCTGCTAGCCGCTCGCTTTTGCGGGTGCGACCAACGGAAATAGTATAAAAAGCATCGTTTTGGGTTGATTCAACTAGGCGCACCAGCGAAATCTAGCTGCCCCGCAGAATCAATAGATTTCAAGCTTCTCACGGCCCGTAGGCTAATTCCACTTTCTCTCCCCTTTCGCGATGCCTGTTCACGTAAACCTCTCACGACGCCTCCCTGCTCCCTGCTCCTCATTGACCTACAAACCTCGCCGACCGCCGCCGCCTCGCCGACCTACAGCGCGGCCCCGAAGACCTCCTGCTCCTCACCGACCTCCAGCGCCATCGCCCCTTGCCTCGTCAACTCCCCCGCCTCCTCCGCCTCGCCTCCGCCGCTTCCTCCTCTGCGTCCAGAACCAAGCTCCAGCGCCCACCTCCTCCACCTCTAGCCCTTTACCTCTGCCGCCTCCAATGCCTCGCCTCTGCTACTTCCTCCTCTACGTCTAGAACCAAGCTCCCGCCGACCTCCTCCTCTGAATTGCGCTCGCCGAGTTCTCCTGACGATATTCCAGCCCCTGCTCCTTCAACTCAAGTTCCCTGAAGATGGATTATGGATACATTAGGAAAAAAAAATAAGATGGATTATTTTTATTTAAAAGAAATGAGAAATAGTATTTATTAAATTTAAATTGTATTTGAAGAAAATTATAGAAGAGTTTTATTATTATTATTTTTCAATAACAAATCACAAAAATGGATACACTAGAAAAAAATAAGATGAATTATTTTTATATTAATGTGTTACTAATATATTAAATAAGAAAAATATTTACGCATGATCCATATCCTAAAATTTAATCAGGTGCTTTAAAAAATATAAATCGTAAAGTAATATTAAAACTTTTTACTTAATATAACATCACAATATTTTTATTTTGTTGATCAGCATTTGTAGTTTTCCAAACAGTTTCTGCTTCTTCCAGCCAGCTACCTTTCAACCAGCAATTCTTCAATCAGCAAAAGCTAGAAATAGAATTAGGGCCTGTTTGGCCCCGCTCGAAGCTGATTTTAATCAGCTTTTAAGTAGAAAGCAGTTAGAAAACTGTTTGGTAATTAAAAGTAGAAGCATAAAAAAGTAGCAAAAAAGCAGAAGTTATGAAAGCTACAATTTGATGCTTTTACAGCTTTTGCTTCTCCAAAAATATAATTTACATAATTTTATTTTAAATTTTAGGTATTATTATTTTAAATAATTTAAAATTTTAACACTAAAAGAAAATAAAATATATTATTATTTTAAATAATTTTAAAAAAATATTTTTATTTATTATATTAAATTTTGACAATAGTTAAAAAGTTATTAACCAAATCTTATAAATTTTAACAATGCAGCACAGTACAATATAGCGCAGTTTAGCACAGTTATAAAGCTATTAACAGCAGGGCCAAACAGGCCTCACCCTCAAACTGACTTATAATTTCTTGCAAAAAATGGATGGCACTGATTGCACGCTTTGTGATTCACGCTCGCTGGAGCAAGCGAATATTTCGGGCCAATTGGGAACGTGAGATGCCATCGAGAGAGAGATGGACGGTTGTGATGAGAAGGGAGATCCTCATTGCCTCAAGCTCGGCCCCCAGTTTCCGTTAATTACACCAAGTGCCCCTTTCCCCTCTCTCCGTCGCCCGTTCTTTATTCTCTTCGCCCGCGCCGCCGCCTCTTTGCTTCGCATCTCTCGGTTAGGGAGAGGACAGCGACGATCTTTCGCCACCGAAATCTTTAGGGATCGATTCCTCGAGTCTCCTCGTATTCCTCCGTTCGATGTGAAGGGTTCCCTCTTCAGATTGAGGTTTTTCTTGTCGTTTGAATTCGTTTTTGTTTTCCCTATTTCTTTGGGGACGTGACGATAACAGGGTCGATCGAGCCTGAATCGGTAAGTGCCAGTGAGAGCGGGAGATATGTATAAGGATCGGGGGCTGAATGCGTCGAAGGTGGAGACTGGTGCCGCGGATCGGAAGCGGACCAATGATGGCCTCGATAAGACCTCGCTTGCGTGGTCCAGGGGCCTGAACGACAAGGAGAAGGTTAAGTTTCCTGTGACGTCGTCGACGTCAGTCGGGAAGCAGCCGGAGCACCGGGACCAGCGGTTGTCGGCCCCTTCGAAGAACAAGTGCTCCGATGGTAAAGTTTCGTTTCGGTTTGTGTTGTTCTGTGATTTGTTGTCTTTGAATCGTCCTTTGCTCGTGGTTGTTCACAAGAGGACCTCGTCTTGAAAGATTTACTTCAACATACAGTTCAGTGCGCTAATTGGTAACTCTTCTTTATGCCCATGTAGATTGTGAAGTTTTGCTGCTAGGGCTTTCATGCCGCTCGAATTGATGCGTCTGTAAATGATTTGGGTAGCTGAATCTTGGTTCTATAGTACAAAAAGGATGAAAGGAGGAAAGAAAGATAGAAAAAAGATCAATTTGTGTTGAACTAATACTTTAGATAAGGTTTTGAATTTCAGTCCAATACAGTGTCCGGACTGATCGACATATGAAAATTTTGATATCAGAAGGACTGACATAGCTGTCTCTCGGACCCGCATATACCAAAACAATCCGTAGACCAATTTTTAAAACATTCCTTTTAGATTTCTTATATAAAGTAGCATAAAATTAAATTATAATCTATAGGTATATAGAATCCATTGTGCCTTTACAATCATCTCCTTAGATACACTGCTATAATTGATTTGTTTTCAAAAGCTGAAGAATTATTCAGTTCAGGAGCATCTTATCGAATAAATATTTAGTTTCCACATGCCACTGAATCAGCTAATTAATTATTTTTCAATACAGTTTCTTTTCCACAAAATCATTATTTTATTGAAAAACTTAATTAATTCTTATTTTGCATTATGTCATCCGTTTATTATTTTCATGTAAGAACTTAGCAATACATAACCTAATTATACTTCTTTTCCTATAGATGAATCTGAAACTGGCAGTGAAGACTCAGATGTTAGCGGTTCTGAAGGGGAGGACACATCTTGGATATCGTGGTTTTGCAACCTAAGAGGGAATGAGTTCTTTTGTGAAGTTGATGATGATTACATACAAGATGAGTTCAACCTTTGTGGGTTAAGCAGTCAAACCCCATACTATGAATATGCTCTCGATTTAATTTTGGATGTTGAATCTTCCCATGGTAAGTCTGATGCTCTTCGTGGCTACACATGACTTTTGGAGTTATTTATTCTATTATTATTTCAAATTAATAATGACAATCTTTGTAGCTAGTAGTATCATTAATGAGGCCATCATTTTGAATTTCCATACTTATGCAACTTTTTTGTGTATAAATTATTGCTGGATTAAGTTCTGTTTTCATAGGATGATAATGTCTATGCCATGTTTGCCTTGCATTTTGCATTTCAGTTTCATTAGGGTTTGCTGAGTTTTGATTTTCGATTTCTTTGAGGGCATGAATGAGTTGCTTTGTAAAACATATGGATTTGGAAGAGAATGCCAAGGAATATACCTTACATTTTAGCATTTGGTATGTTCATTTCTTGTTAAATAACGGCTAATAAGATCATGGCTAGCTAAGGGGAAGGTATTTTGAAAGAGTAATAAAAAAAAGAAGTAATAGTATATCTTTGTTATTTTCTCTTTTGGATTTCTAGTGGAGGCAAACAATTACATGACAATGAATGCTAGAAGGTAGAGAACAATATTATATTTTTGTTTTGTAATAATGAATTTCTGAAGGCTATGAACTCATTTGTAAAAAAGTCCTCATTCTCTGTGCAATGTTGAGACTGAAACCAGACAAAAAAGATTTGAGTGATCAAAAGCTGGAAATCTCAGGTGTCAATTTTTTAGTGTCTTTTGTAATCTTAATAGTAAAAATTGGATTTTAAGGTTAGCACACTTCGTAAGCATGGCAAAGCCCAAAAATGTAGAGAACACTCAGGAAGTGGACAATGTTAGAACGTCTTGTGGAACCACTTTTTGCACCATATGCTGTGCATACCTTTCTCTTGTTGTTTTCTATCTATGTCAGGAGAGATTGTTTCACCAAGATAGACCCTATATATGTTAGTTCTTACCAATATCAAGCACTGGCCGCGGGGTTATCTGTTACCCTGCATGCCCATAATTATGCCATTTCCCTATTCTTTACCTTACTAGTTGGTGTGAAGTCATGCATTCCTTGGATAATTTGCACTTCCACATATCTTGTTGCGCCTAATAACATAATATTGTTGGACTTTGTGAAAAATAATTCCTGATAATCTAATTACCTTTTCATTTGATATGGTGGAGATATGTTCACTGAGGAACAAAATGAGTTGGTCGAATCTGCAGCCGAGATGCTTTATGGTCTGATTCATGCTAGATACATATTAACCAGTAGAGGATTGGCCGCAATGGTGAATTCCTATGCTCCAATACTTCTTGTGCCTCTTTATGTTTCAAGTTTGTAAGTAATTATTTGCATGTTGCATGACCATTTCTGCAGCTAGATAAGTTCAAGAACTATGATTTTGGGAGATGCCCTCGGGTTTACTGTTCTGGACAACCCTGTCTTCCTGTTGGGCAAGCAGATGTTCCTCGATCTGGTACTGTAAAAATCTATTGCCCCAAATGTGAAGACATATATTACCCAAGGTCCAAGTACCAAGGCAGTATCCTTATACCTATAGCTGCATTTATATTGAAGTGATTACTACTTTTTAGTGTAGTAGACTAGTAGTAGAGCATGTGATTTTTGTTGCATGTGCTTTCGTTCCCAATATTTTTAGAACTTGATCTATTGAGAATATTCTTTAAATGTTCATGCAATCTTTCATTGACAATTACTTGCAAGGAAAAAGGTCTTCTGCTAACTTATGGCTATCGCTATATATGATTTTTGTCTACAGCAAGTGATTTATTTATTTATTTATACACCAAAAACATCATATTAAAACTCATTATTTGTGTTTGGTAATTTACTTAACTTTGCTTAGACGTCGATGGAGCATATTTCGGGACTACATTTCCTCACTTGTTTCTGATGACGTATGGGCATCTCAAACCACAGAAGCCAACGCTAAAGTACGTACCCAGAGTGTTCGGCTATAAGATTCATAAACCTTGAGCCAGGAGAATGGTGTGAACTGGAAGGCGCTGTTGAGAATTGCTAACTTTTTGTTTGAGACATAAAAATGGAGAAATTATTTTAGATGTTGGGTTGTACAATTCATGTAGTATTTATCTCAATCTAGCTACCGCGATGCAACCTTATTATTTGCGGTTGATTAACAATTCCTACTTATTGTCAACATTTCGTCTCCTGTTCTGCATTTTAGTATTGTCCTTAAATATGTCAACTGCATCGCAAGCCCCCCTTCTAGCGTAGTGTTGTCCCAAGGTGTTTCAATTCAAACGCCTTTAAAAGAAGGCGATGTGTTTCTGATAATCTTAGGTAATAAAAATGGCCATTCATGAGTTTATGAGCTAAAAGTTAACTTTAGCTAAGTGGGTAGCTATTTGGTGATAGAATCTTTTTTTACTCATGACAAGTGGCATTATAATGAGTAGTTTATGGCCTCTTTAGGTCGCATGGTGTGGATAATTGATAGTGAAGAGCTGTTGGGGTCGCAGTTTATGAGCTGCTGTAAGTTGTAAGGGTATTATATGATTGTTTTTGAACTTACAGAATATTATACGGTGACTTATGATGAGCATGTTAGAGGGTATAAGGATAGATAAGGGGAAACTTAAATAGCAATTAATTTCTACTAAGTAATGAACGTGTTCTATCCAGTTATCCAAATCGATTGGTTGATTTAAGGTGGGATCAAGCAGAAGAGCCGGATTACAACATTACATGGTATGACTTTTTGCATAAAAAAATTCTTTTAACTTTTGGATATTGTTTATTTTATTTATTTTTTATTGTTTATCATGCAAGCTAAACATTAGACATGTAAGTCACTTAACGTCAAGTGAATCATGAGGTACTTAGGTCATTTGATGCAGGTTGCCATTATTGTGTTGACATTTTACGTTGGTAGACATAATTTTCTTATTTTAATTTTTTTTCAAAAATAATAACACGATTAATAAAAATCTACTCCAAGCCATATTGCCCATTAATTATTAAAAGGTGGATAATAAAAATAAAAGTAGACATGATAACAAGTTGAGTAATTGATTTTTTACCCCATACCCAAATTCTCATGGGCCGAATTTTACTTAATATTTAAACATGTATTCACATGTATCCAATTAAGCAAAAAAAATTATAATTTATAATTTTTATGGTAAATTATTTTGCAAGATATAATTTTATAAAGTATTATTATAATAAATATATTTATGAATAATTTTTTTTTTATTATTATATATTTTAAAAAATAAAAATAATCTAATTTTATTTTTTTTAATTGGTTATCAAACATTCGTACTTACGAAACCTGATCCCTTAGCCAATCGGGTATTAAAATTAGTAATGTTTTGTGATATTTGTGATCCCAGGTGTCAGGCTTAGTTTAGGCCGGTTCAGCCCAAAGCCCACTGGGCCAAGAAGTAACCCAAACCCATGCGGTAATCGAGAAGACGGGATCCAATTTAGGGGAAAGTTCACCCGGTCAACCAGCCACGTTGACCCTAAGATAAACGAAGCGGCGGCTTCGTCTTCCCCGCTTGCAAACGCGGACGCTGACACGAGTTTCTCGCCGTGGAGCTCGGACACGGACGATGCTAAGGACAGCAGGAGCATGGTGGAGCGCAAGAAGCAGGGCGTCGACAGGGCTTGCGGCGACGCGACGCTTGCAGATGCACCTGGATGAGTCGGCGGACACCCAAATTAGGAGAAAGGACGCGGTCGGCGTGGAAGCGCCAAGGCGACTTGCTTCATTAAAAGCCGCGGATGGGCAGCAAGCAAGGGGAGCTGCGACCAGCAGGCATCAACCCCTACCTCTATGAAGCTTTGGGAAGCGTGATAGGGGAGTTTCCGGCATCTAGGGAGACGTCGACAAGCGACTTCGTGAGGGAGCGTTAGTGACTGTAGTTGTCGATCGATGGGTCGACGGCGAGGGAGGGAAGTGGGAGTCGGCGGCCAGGGGGCTGACAACGAGAGTGGAGAAGCTTTATAGCTTCAGAGGTTGAATAAAGCTTTCTTCTCCCAGAGCCTTCTTCCCCTGTTTCTAGTTTCTTCCGCGGCGGCGACAAGGTTCGGCGACGGGTTCCGGTGGCAGGCGGCTACTGGACGACGAAGGGCGGGAGGCGACGCTTCTCCCTGACGATACGTCCTCCTCCGGCCTCCAAACTCACCGTCGAACAGTAGACACGGGCGGCGTTCATCAATGCTCGCAGGCGAACGAAGGCGGCGAAATGCGACGAAGGAGACGCGTTCTGATTTTGACTTAGTCAAAATAGGAACCGAGGATCAGAATCGCGAGCGCGGCGAGTGGATTTTGGACGGCTGATGTCAGGCGGACGTCAGCGCAAGAAATTCGAATTTTGGGCGAAGAGAATTTTGACCAAAGTCAAAATTCAATTGGGGGAATTGAAAATCAAAGGTATTATTTGGATTTAGGGTTTCAGATTTCCTAATTAGGGTTAGGGTTTTCTAAGCGACCTTGTAATTTAGGGATATAATTTGTATGGGGAAGTTAGGGTTTCTGATTGAGCAAGATTTTTGTCGGAAACCCTAGGGCATTCACGCTCTGGTGTTCTGCCGGACTACCCTAAGACATCGATTTAGGACCAGTTTATGGCTGATCCGACCGGGGCGTGACAAAGGTATCAGAGCCTAAAGATTCAGCCAGGATGGTGAATCAAGGAGATCGAATAGCACGGATCGAGCAGCTGCTCGGTTTGACGGGGAACAATGAGAATGTGGTGGTTCCTCAGATGGAGAATCTCCATCGCATGGTGGAGGAACAAAGATTACAAATTGCTGCACTTCAACAAACTTGGCTGGAGTGGCTGAGGCTCAGCAAAATTTTGAAGGGACAGCAGCGCTCCAGGAGCAAGTAGCAGGCTTGAAAGCACAGTTAGCAACCATGACGATACAACTAACCAACACTGTTGCAGCCCAATAGTAGGTGTTGGCAGATCTTGTAGTGATGCGCATGGCATTAGCACAAGCACAAGGCGGTGCACCTGCAGCAGCCATGGTGGAGTACGGAGCTGCTAGAGGGAAAGTTCGCATCCCAGAACCTGCAATGTTCAAAGGAGCCCGATCATCCAAAGAGTTGGGTAACTTTCTTTGGGATATGGAACAATATTTTGTGGCTAACCATATTACAGATCAAGAAAAAATGAGGATGTGTACAACATATCTCTCACATGATGCGAAACTTTGGTGGAGGACCAAAGTTGATTCAACGGCAGAAGCAGCTGATTGGACGTGGGAAGTGTTCCGAGAGGAACTACAGTAGCAGTTCCTTCTCGGGAACTTGGTGGAACAGGCATGAGACGCGGTGGTTCGGCTGAGGCACACCGGGTCGATCCAGGAGTATGTCAGGGCATTCTCTGCACTGATGTTGGAGCTACCAGAGATAGCGGAGGGAGACTGGAGGTACTTCTTCCTCCGAAATCTTCAACCCTAGGCGGGGGCTGAAGTCCAACGACATGCGCCACTAGACTGGAGGACAGCTGTGACGATCGCCGAGTCTCTCGTAGATCAGAGAGCTTCGGGGACGACTTCTTCGAGAGCATCCAGGTCACCCCCGAAGCGTCGCTCTCCACCAAGAGTGAGAGCCCCAGAGAGAGAGAGACTCTCTCCCCGACGAGGCAAAGGTCCGCCGGCACGACATGAGCAGAACCGACCTGCAGAGAGAGTGCAGGATCGACCGAGACCGATGATTTGCTTTTTGTGCAGTGGTCCTCATCGGAATATGACTGTCCAGAACAAGGGCGGATTGCTGCGTTGGTGCACGAACCAACTAAGGAGGCTGAAATCCCCGAAGAGGTAAGGATCGGAGCAATGGTTGTTCAAAAGCTGCCCGTGACGGACATCGAGGGCGATGTCCAATTTGGGTAGGGGAGAATTGTCAGACCTGGTTTGGGCCGGTTCAGCCCAAAGCCCACTGGGCCAAGAAGTAGCCCAAACCCATGCGGTAATAGAGAAGGCGGGATCCAATTTAGGGGAAAGTTCACCCGGTCAACCAGCCACGTTGACCCTAAAATAAACGAAGCGGCGGCTTCGTCTTCCCCATGTGCAAACGCGGACGCTGACGCGAGTTTCTCGTCGCGGAGCTCGGACGCGGACGACGCTAAGGACAGCAGGTGCATGGCGGAGCGCGAGAAGCGGGGCGCCGACAGGGCTTGCGGCGACGTGAGGCTTGCGAACGCACCTGGACGAGTCGGCGGACACCCAAATTAGGAGAAAGGACGCGATCGGCGCGGAAGCACTGAGACGGCTTGCTTCGTTAAAAGCCGCAGATGGGCAGCAAGCAAGGGGAGTTGCGACCAGCGGGCATCAACCCCTACCTCTACGAAGCTTTGGGAAGCGTGATAGGGGAGTTTTCGGCGTTTGGGGAGACGCCGACGAGCGATTTCGTGAGGGAGCGTTAGTGACTGTAGCTGTCGACCGATGGGTCAATGGCGAGGGAGGGAAGTGGGAGTCGGCGGCCAGGGGGCCGACGACGAGAGTGGAGAAGTTTTGTAGCTTCAGAGGTTGAATAAAGCTTTCTTCTCCCAGATCTTTCTTCCCCTGTTTCTGGTTTCTTCCGCGACAGCGACAAGGTTCAGCGACGGGTTCCGATGGCAGGTGGCTACCGGATGACGAAGGGCGGGAGGCGACACTTCTCCCTGACGATACGTCCTCCTCCGGCCTCCAAGCTCACCGTCGAGCAGTAGACGCGGGTGGCGTTCGTCAGTGCTCGCGGGTGAACGAAGGCGGCGAAACGCGACGAAGGAGACGCGTTCTGATTTTGACTTAGTCAAAATCAGAACCAAGGATCAAAATCACGAGCACGACGAGTGGATTTTGGACGCCTGGGCGGACGTCAGCGCAGGAAATTCAAATTTTGGGCGAAGAGAATTTTGACCAAAGTCAAAATTTGATTGGGGAAATTGAAAGTCAAAGGTATTATTTGGATTTAGGGTTTGATTTCTAAAATTAGAGTTTTTCATATTTCTTCGTGCGAATTGTACTTTGGGAATAAAATTTAATCGGGAAGTTAGTGTTTCCGATTTGGGAAAGAATTTTATCCGAAAATCCTAGGGAGTTCACGCATCCGGTGTTCTGTCGAACGACCCTAAGACAATAGATAAATACTAATTTAGGACTGATCCAATTGGGGCGTAACACTAGGGAAAGAAGGGCAAGGAATTGCTAATTGCTACTGTTAACAAAAAGGAAATCGGGTGGGGGGAGCGGGTGAAAGAGAAGTGGTCGGTTTCTTGGTGGTTCGGATTCGGGCGAATCCAGCTAGCCATTGTATTGGATAATAAAGTGGCCCCACCTGAAAAACCAAAAAGAAAACTTAGGGAGTGCCATTCAACCCCCACCGACGTCACCCGATCGCCGGCTTCTTTCTCCTCCCTCTTTCCTCGATCCCCTCTGCTTGGCCATGTCCTCGATGCTCGTCAATTGCTCCGGCTGCCGGACGCCGCTCCAGATCCCGCCGGGGGGCGCCAGCTCCATCCGCTGCGCCATCTGCCGTGCCGTCACAAACGTCCCCCCCCGCCTACGGCCCCCCTGCGGCTGTGCCCTCCCCCGGCGCCGGCACGCCGCCGGGTGCCCCTCCGTCGCCCCACGGCAGGAAGCGCGCCGTGATCTGCGGGATCTCTTACCGCTACTCCCGCCACGAGCTCAAAGGCTGCCTCAACGACGCTAAGTGCATGAACTACCTCCTCGTCAACCGCTTCCACTTCCCCGAGGCCTCCATCGTTATGCTCACCGGTCAGTTCCGGAAACACATTCCTCTTAATTTCGTTGATGATTTTGTTCTGGAATTCGTTCTCCGGATTGAGATGGTAGAGTCATGGTTTAACGGTTTGCGTATTGATCGCCTTTTATTTGTTGATATTAAAGGCACAGCAGAATCACTAGCCACTGCCCTCTTCTTTGTTTATGGCGTGGTGTCTTCATAATCTTTTCTATTGTATTTTTTAGGATTACTAAATTTTAAGAGGCTAGTGTTCATTTCTTAATCTTCTATCTATGGTTTTCACATCCTTCTGTTTAAGTATCCTAGCTCTACTTATTAAGGATTAGCAACTTGTTCTTCCTCGAGTATATCGAATCATCATAAAAATTGTAAGTTGAATGGATGCTTCTTACTACTTAGGAATCAGTTGCGAATTCCTTACTAGAGATAACTCCATCTCCAGCAGAATATTGTACCAGCATTGTATCCCCATAACAGACTTTTCCAGACTAGTGCAGTGTCTTATTGTATAGTATGTTTCACATGCATGATAATTACGAAGCCCTTGGTGCATCTACACCCTTAAGCTCGAACAACCAGTGGTTGGATAAATTTGGGATGTCATTTTAGAACAGTGATTGCTAGTTTCTTTTCTTTCTCCAACGAATGAGCCCATGTCGCTCAGCAAAGTGAAGTTTGAAGATGGGACACAGTTCATGTCCTAGCGCAAGAGTCTTCAGGAGGTATTCTCCTAGCACGGCTCAAATCCTCTCGGAATAGAGGTAATTGTTAAGCATTTCCAAGTATTGTGCATGATCGATCATGATTGTTAACATCCTCCTTGGCTAATGTCTATTTTCCATGCAAATATTTTTTTTGCTCAAAATTATATGTGGATAGATCTTTCTAGTTGAGGCTTCATTGATATTCCCTGGTTTATTTGTGGTGTTTTCAACTTTGTTTTGAACAAGGAGGATAAATAAGGGAACACCCTTATCTGTTACTCCATCTGTTTCCATTGTTGATCTAGGTTATCAAGGTTCTCCTTTACCTGGTTTAGTAATATAAGGGGTAAAGCGAAAATCCTCTCCAAACTGGATAGAACTTTCGCAACCACTATCTGGCTGAATATCTTCACCCTTTCCTAAATCACTTATCTTCTAGAATAGCTTCTGACCACACCCTACTCCTTTTAGTCGGCTCTTTTTCTATCATCTTTCTGGAAGAATTATCCTAATACTGCCAACAATGTTTGGATAAAAAACTCCCACTCTAACCTTGATTTCAATGATTACCTCTCATTGCTTCATGGGGAAGCTCTCTTAGAATCGTCTTCATCTGGGTAATCTAGATGGAAATCATAAAGAGACTGATTATCATCACTTATCTTAAAAGCAATGAGCCTCTTGCCCCCCTCAGTCTTAAGGAGGGCAATATTCTCAGATCCCTCATCAACAAGGCTAAAGCCCTTAATTGACAAATATCTATTAAGTGATGGGCAATGGCTAAACAATCCTAGATAAAATGAGGACGTGTTAATTCCAAATATTTCCATAAATTGATCTCCATTAGAACCAAAAGTAATCTCATTCTCTTCATCATAGATGACAATGATCAGACTCTTGATAGGATATCTCAAATTACTTTGTGAGTCACTACCTCAAACTTTGAGATTATGGTAAAATTGTGCCAACTAACAACATAAACAATAATATTTTCAATGCCTTCAAGCACTGTCCGAAGCTCCTTGCCTCTGCACATTATACTCTTCATAAACCTTTTCTCATGATGAAATAATTACTGTCATTGCTCCCTTAAAAATGGTGAAAACCTTGGTCCAAATGGGTTTACCCTAGAAGTCTTTAAGCATTATTAGGGCAATTCAAGCTATTATAAATTTCTTTTAGCCATTCTCTATTGTTGGGAAAGGCCCATCTTATTGGGCAAAGACCCATCATACTTTGTAATGTTTAAAGACCCATTATTAGAGCAATTCAAGTCTTTGAGCCTACTATCATTCTCTATTGTTGGGCGAAGACCCATCTTATTTTCATTCCAAAAATTCCTTCTCCTTCCAAGATAAATGATTATAGACCCATCATAATTTCTCACCTAATTTATGCACATAACCTCATTCTCTGCTTTAGAGCCAATCCTTGATCTTGTAACAGCATAAACAAAATCTTAACATATCTTGCCACAGCCACTAGTTTGGCTCTTAACCTCAAGAAATCAAAAATTTACTTCCTAAAACATATACAATCTTCATAAGGAAAAAAGATCAGTCTTCTTCAAAGCTTCCCCTTCAGATACCTTGGCAACATTAGATCACTGTTCCAAGGGAGAAAAGCCAATCTGGACAACTATCTTATCCCAATTAATAGAAGACTAGCTACTTGGCTATGACAATACCTATCTCAAGCCTTTCAGATCACTCTTGTAAACTCCACTATTGTTTCCAGCCCAGTACATACAATTGCCACGGCTTGACTTCCAACTAAAGCTCTAAATCAACTCAGTTTGACCATGAGCAATTTCGTTTGGTGTGGTAGTAACAAATATGGGGCTTCACCATCTAAACTAGAACACCCTCACACTTCCTAAATTTCTCGAGGGCATCAAAGTGAAAATTTTTCTTCTCCTTAAGTCAACGCTTTACTGCTTGAGAATAATTGCCCTTCTTAACAGCAAGGACAGACCTTGGACTAACTTGATTATCACCAAATATGGCAAAATGGACTCTTGGCAACGACCTCTTACCGTTCCTTCTGTTGGGCTTGGAAAGGGTTATGTATGTCCATGTGCAGCCTTTGTGAAGGGCTGATCAGTGTTATCGGTAATAAACACTCCACCAATATGCTTAACTATCTTTGGTGCCTCGACATACCACTAAGACTTAAGCTCACCCCTTCATCCTCCAACCACTATGATGATTCACTAATAGTTCCTTCTCTAATACGGGGACAATCCTTGGATATTGGGAAAATAAACGAATGGAATGATGGTCTCTATGGCTATGCTAAAGAAATTAATTTACCTACAATTCCCAGGGCTGATTTTTGGGATTGGAGAGCTAGAAAACTATCTTACTCTAACTATATAGGCTTAAAGATTCCTAAGACAAGCCAATTCTCTGGTACCAGTTATTGGATCGGCTAGAAACTGCAAGTTGCCTCGAAAATAAAATTTTTTGGCTGGAAGCTATTGCATCACCGTCTATCAACCACAACAAGACTTGTTCGATTGGATTTTAGTCAAGTGAGAACTTGCCTTCTCTTCAACACTTGTTTTTGATTGCCCTTTCCTAAATAGAGTATGGATGTTTCTCAAAACAAATATGAATCTCAACTGTAAACATGCAAAGGAATGGCTTATCAGGAGTTGAATTTTTGAAACACAAAAAAGAATTGTGTTTTTACCAGAATTGATTTTGTGTTTTTTGTATTCTCTTGGAAAGCCATAAATGATGCCTTCTTGACCAAAACCAACCCTAGTAAAATTGTAAGGGAGATTATAGTCAATCCCACTATTTCGCGGGAATCTTCAAACACATATTTCAGCCATAGAAATCTCCCAGCTCTGGAGTGTTGCAAACTATTGCAGATGGAGCTTGGAGAAGGAAACAGGTGACGGCAAAATTGGTTACCTTATAGGAGACAAACACGGCCTCTGTCAGATGGTTGTGGCAGCCTACCTTACTGCACCATCAATCATATATTGTGAACTTCAGGATATTTGCTCAACTCTTTGCTATAACAATGCTTTTCATACTTCGCAAGAAGAGAAGATTGTAATTCAACCAGACT
The DNA here is from genome assembly GCA_027563935.2 of Costus lasius. Classification (NCBI taxonomy): domain Eukaryota; kingdom Viridiplantae; phylum Streptophyta; class Magnoliopsida; order Zingiberales; family Costaceae; genus Costus; species Costus lasius. The sequence continues at coordinate 11,926,535 of CM050453.2, forward strand.
CCTTAAAGGCAATCAACATCCTAGAAGGTAATGCAGTGTCCATGGCAACTTGCTTTGTGGATATCCTACGAGAGATAAGTACCTACGTGAAGAAAGGACTAAAGTTTGGCTACGTCCCAAGAACACAGAACAGAGCTGTGGACTGGATTGCCAAATAGACAATGGTTACAAAATCATGTAATGTATGGTCCAAAGATTGGCCAGATGATCTCTCTTGTATTTTGAGCTCAGAAGCTTTGTAGTATCTAATAAATAAGTTATTTTTGGAAAAAAGTTGGAAATGTCTGCTTGCATATAATGTAACAGCATCCATTTAATTTTTAATCCAATAACATATGCAAACCTTTCACATGAGTTCGAATAATGTCGTCCAAGCTAGATGCATGATCCTTCGCAAGCATTATTTTCTTCATTTATTGTATGTAGATTGAGTAATTTTCTCAGCTCATTGCTTGTTCATGTTTATGTAACAATTACTGGATGATTGTTATTTTGCATCATAAGACTGTTCATTAAACTACAAGTCACTCGTATATAGGGTTTCCAAGCACACCAAAATAGCAAAAAATATCATTTTTTTCTGCACATATCTGTTTTCAGAAATACAACTTTGTTTTATAGCATTATTTGCCTTTCTTTTTCCCAATGTTACTGTTGGTTTCATTTAACTTGGTGTGAGATGGTCATTTGACTTGCAGAAGAAGCGACTGATCCTTATAGGATACCGACAAAACAAAATGTAAGGATGGCTCTTTTTTGGCTTGTCCAAGGCTGTCAACCTGGAGATTCATTAGTGTTCCATTATTCTGGCCATGGTTCACAACAGAGGAGCTATCACTCAGATGAGGTTGACGGATATGATGAAACCTTGTGTCCTCTTGACTTTGAAACACAAGGAATGATTGTCGATGATGAAATCAATGCAACTATTGTTAGACCGCTTCCTCCTGGGGTTAGGCTTCATGCAATAATAGATGCATGCCACAGTGGTACCGTACTGGATTTGCCTTTCTTGTGCAGGATGAATAGGTAAACTTGTTCTTTCATTTTTGTATCTCCCTTCATCATCGTGACTAGTTAAACTATTAAAATACTTTATGTTTTTCTTTTATAGGTAAGGTTAAGAAAATGAGGTTATGAAATAATTAAATCTTTTATTTATAGTATTGAACCTCTCCCTCCAGAAATATGGCGTTATGCCATTAAAGAATGTATTTTAAGATCTTATAGGGCCAGTTTATCAACCATCAGCTACTTTAAACATGTACTAGTTTGTTTTAGATTTTGTATATTCTCGATATCATTTTTGTGAATTCATTATTGATTTTACTATCAGGATGAGATGGGAAGGTTCTTTTATTAATTCAAAAGCTTGCGTTGTGTTGATAGATATTTGCTATTCAAGTTTAGAGGTCCATGTCTACATGAAATTTAAAGTGTTGTATAAAGCAATGAAAATGTGGAGACCAAGTTGGTATATGCAAGTTTGAAGCGTTTACACTGAAATTTACTGTTTAGGGGAAGAAAGATCTTTCAGTGATCTGATCATGCAACACTAATCTATTGGATATATAAGTTTTCTACCTCCATTGCTTCTCTTTGACATTCTCCTTTTTAAAGACTCTTTTCCATTAGTCATCCCAGGGGCCATAACCTGCGCGCTCTTTCTCTAATCGGAGAATGATTTTAAACTTTAAAAGAAAGTCCGAACATTTATATATGAGTATACAACAAAGTCTGCTAAATGAATTGGTCCTTAGTTTTGAGCCAAAGATTATCCTTTTTGAATCAATGATGAAAAAAATTTTTTTCCTCAATTTGATCATTGTATTAGTCCAAGAGCTTGTGTGGAATGCGCTTTAAGTTACATGACAAGAAAAAAAAGAACTTGAGTTACGGTGGTGAGCCATAGAAGTGTTGTATTCATGTCAAACTGTCTTTTAAATAAGGCTATCTTAAGCCCTACTGCTTGGACAGCCTAGAATCGTTGTGGTTCCTGACATGGGACAAAATATCCGAAACATTGCTGCATTCAACAAAAATCTGTATCACCTGTGAAGCCAACAATTATTACATGAGTCCACAAAAGGTTACCTTCTGCCCTTTAACAATTTACCAGCTATGAGCTATCCCAATGAATTAATGTAATCGTTAAAACACAGCTCAAAAATATCCATGTAATAAACGAGATGGCACAAATCTTATGGTATAAAACTCCCGTCCTTTCTTCTTCATGGGGGATATCTTTGTATCTTAACTCTGCATTATACCCAATTTTTTTCTAGGAGTCTATCAATTAGATTCTAAAATTATGCAAAAACCTATAAACGACATGGATTTTAAAGAGTTTACAAATGAATACTACATGTTCGTATCTTCTTGTATTGATATGCTGTTAACATTATTTATTTCTTGGGTTGCCTTATTGCTCTATACATCAGCAGTGGTGTACAGTAGTTTTAAGAAAAATTCTCGATGCATCTAAAGCTGAACACAACATCACTATCTTTTATATTAGTAAGATGAAAATAATAGTCTAATTCCCACATCCCCCTTAAATAAGTGTCAAAACTTAAAGCTTGTTTGGAAGGTTGTAATGATTCTTCATGCATGAAATGAGCTTCTTTATGTTTATTTATTTCATATTTCTCAACGCAGGTATGGACAATATGTGTGGGAAGATCATCGCCCTCGTTCTGGTGTTTGGAAAGGTACAAGTGGAGGGGAAGCCATTTCCTTCAGTGGTTGTGATGATAATCAAACCTCCGCTGACACCTCAGTAATTGCTCATCCTTTTTTCTTCCAACTACTTTCTAGTGAAGTGGAAGTTAATTTTGCTTCTTATTTTAAATAAAGTGGTTTTTAATTAAGCCTCTGCCATAAACTATGCTTTATGGAGTTCCCTTAGCAATGAAGGGACAAATTAGCAGTTGAGTATTATTAACGACCTTGAAACACATTGGTGTTTGAAGGGACAAATTACCATATATTTTATCTACTGGTCGAAAGAGCATATGAATTAGGTATCGAACATTTTGTTTTTCCTTCTATAGATTAGAGTTAATTGGTCCTATTAATTCTTTGTTGAACTGAATTCAACCTGCTCATGACAAATATTTTGAACGATTCAGGTAAAACTGTCGAAGTTACTAACATTGAGTTTATTTGTGTTACTATTATCAAACACTTGAAATGTTCTACTAGAATTACTCGATCTTGATATAGTTATCAGCACATTATTTCGAGAGCTAGAGCTTCAGTTTTCTGTGTAGGCCCTTTCTAAAATCACCTCTACTGGTGCAATGACCTTCTGCTTCATCCAAGCCATTGAGCGTGGACATGGAGCTACATATGGGAGCATACTAAATGCAATGCGGACGACCATCAGAAGTACTGGTGATGCGACGAGCGGAGGTCCTGTAACATCACTCATCTCTATGCTGTTGACAGGGGGCAGTTTTGGTGGTGGGCTTCGACAGGTAATCTGGAATTGTTATTCTCCAGCTCCATCTATTGCACCTCTGACTTTATATGAGTTTATAACATCACCAAATAATGCAAATGGTTTTTTATGCATCTTGAAGCTTTCAAACACTCACCTGGGAAAAGAACGATTCCCATATTACTTTAATTTTGAAAGATGAAGTGGCGGTTTTGTTTAGTTTATCACTTCAAATTATACATATTGTGGGAATGTTGGCGATTCTTCCTTTTTTTTTCTTAGTTCTATCCTGGGTATACTGGAAACAGATCTTATGAATTGGGCGGGCTTTCATTGAGATCTTATGAAGGCTCCACCAACACCAGTTATTTCTTTGTGTAAATGGATCATGACCGTCATAATTGGATTAACTTCATGATTTCTCCAATAAAATTGGTAGTATTTTAAATTTAAATGGTGAAAATTTATTTATGCCTAAAAAATGAATGGTATTGGTGGTTCCTTCAAAGTCCTCTATGAAGGGTATAAGATTTGTTTCTAGCTATGCTGATGGGCTAAAACAAATCACGAGGATTCTCCCTCATAGAATTCCTATGAGGAAATTCATACCACACATTTATCAATATGATGTGATTTAGATATTTATTTTTTAATAATTGATTTGGCATTTAAAAGGAGAGTATAAATCACATCACATTGTAAATGGGTAGAGAAATTTCTTTTATGGCTACTCGTTATCCTATGAAGATGGACTTTATATAAAACTTTTTCGAACGCTACTCTTTTTCCTTCACTTTATGTTCTCATTTTAAACTCTCTGTGCCCAATTGATCTTTTACAAGTTTCGTCCGTGATAATTCGTCTGCCAGAGAAAACGTCATGTGTTTCGTTTTTCTTTGCAGGAGCCGCAACTGACTTCATTCGAGATGTTTGATGTTTATGCGAAGCCCTTTTCACTATGATTCAGAGCCACTCTTCAACCCTTGGAATGCTATATGGCTGAGGTTATTCTGTATTGCATTAGTTCGGAAAGGCACATACTGTATTGGGTTGCGTCGCCTTTTGTATACGGTGGGTCCTAACATGCTTCTGTGCCATACTCAGTCTTCATGCACTGTCGAGTTGGTGAGAAGTGCTTCCGGTCCTGCAATTCTTTGGGAGCTGCATCTTTGAAATTAGGTTATACTTATGGGACATGCAAATCATTGTAGGAATTTTATTTATGATCAATAAAAAAATGTTTGTTCTTTTGCACCCTGTGAAAATATCTTGCTTCAAAGAAAATGTCTGTTCTTTTATGTTATGAAAATATAAGAACCGGAGTTTCAATATTTGCACTTCCACAATTTAATGATTATCTATTTTTGGCGCTTCGTCTGAGAGCTTATTTATCCAATTATTGTTTTGATTAACTATGCAATAGCCAATAGGCTTGCCAAAAATAGTCATACGGTAGTTAAACTTGACTAGGCAAATTATTTCAACCTTCTAGTGTACAAATTGTCCAAAACACCTATTTGCGTAAGTAGATTAGACCCTCTGCGATTCCAATCTAGTGTCATTTGTTACACTACTTTACCTCCAGCGAGTATTGCACTAAATGCATACCAACTATAACATATGCCCTACTCGAAATATAAAGAGGGTATAATATTTTTTCTTTCAATATTTTTCAAGTGAGATTAAGAATTCTCTATCTTATACATCTAAACAAATGACCCACCTAATATACTATGTTCATGAAAGTCATTGAAACCTTATACTCCTTACTCTCCTCTAAATGTTGAAGTACTATTTTACTTGCACTATCCACCTATCAGGTTAGCGCTATTAAATCTCATAGTTTCACACACTTGTGAACCCTTGTTTATCCTCTTTCACTCATCTCTCTATCTGGGTCTCCACCTATGTGAACACCCTCTCCCCGCTTACCTTTGGTTTAGATTCCCATAATATTGGGCCATAGGCTTGACACTGGTGGAGATTAGTGTTCCTCATATGTCGACAATAGTTAATGCAACTCACTATGCTGGAAGTGGTTGGTGGCCTTTGAAAGCTCCCTTGGGTCCAACCTTCTCTCCTACATTTGCTCTGCTAATAAAACCTTCATCTTATCTGAAACTCTAAGGTGACAATTCATCTTGGTTTGGCACTGATTACTCTACCATCTCCTCTCAATTCTATTATCGTTTCTCTACTATGACCGCTAAGATTTTCATCCTCCTTGTCTCTTATACCGATTGAAACTTTGCTTAGTTGCTACAATGAAACTCTGTATTTCCTCACCATCATCTAGTGCTTCTAGTAGTGCCTTATAGAATTCCCGCAATTCTTTGGGAGTGCATCTTTGAAATTAGGCTATACTTATTGGACATGCAAATCATTATACGAATTTTAATTATGATCAATGAAAAAAATGTTTATTCTTTTGCATCATGAGAAAATATCTTTTATGCTTCAAAGAAAATATGTCTATTCTTTTATGCCATGAAAATATAAGAACCGGAGTTTCAATATTTGCACTTCCACAGTTTAATGATCATCTATTTTTGGTGCTTTATCTGAGAGCTTGTTTATCTAATCGTTGTTTTGATTAACTATGCAATAGCCAACAGGCATGCCAAGGTAGGCCAAAAATAGCCACACACTAGTTAAACTTGACCAGGCAAATCATTTCAATCTTCTAGTGTATAAATTGTCCAAAACACCTGGTTGCGTAAGTAGATCAAATCACCTTCTATTCCAATTTAGTGTCATTTTCTATGCTATTTTGCTATTTTACCTCTGACGAATATTGCGCTAAATGCACACCAACATAAAGTAAATCACTTGATGCCCCACTTGAAATATGGAGTGATACAATATAACATTTCCTCTTTCAATATTTCACAAGTGAGATTAAGAATTCTCTATTTCATCAATCTAAACCAACGGCTCACCTATTATACCATGCTCATGAAAGCCATTGAAACCTCATACTCTTCATTGTCGTCTAGATAACAAAGTATTATTTTGCTTGCACTATCCACCTACCGGGTCAACTCTATTAAATCTTTCACGCTCCTGTGAACTCATCGTTTATCATATCCCATTATCATCTTTCTATCCGGATCTCCACCTATGTGAACACCTTCTCCCTACTTACCTTTGGTGTAGATTCCCATAATATTGGGTCATAAGCTTGACATTAGTGGAGACTAGTATTTCTCACATATTGGCAATGTTTAGTATAGCTCACTGTCCTGGAGGTGGTTAGTGGTCGATGAAAACTCCCTTGGGTCTAACCTCCTCTCCTACATTTACTATGCTAATAAACTCTTCATATTATCAAAACTCTATGGTGACAATTCAGTTTAACACTGATTATTCTCTGTCTTTCCTTCCGATTCTATAATTGTTTCTCTATTCTAAAATTTTTATCCTCCTTTTCTCTTTTAGCAATTGAAACTCTGCTTACGTTGCTACAACGAAACTCTATATTTCCCCACCATCATCTGGTACTTCTAGTCGTGCCTCGCCTGTCTTTACCCTGATGTGCTCTATCGTATATTCGTATGTTCCTCTCCGTTTCCGCCTCCTACCCATTGCCAATGAACCTTGCCGTCACAATGCTTTCTCGTCACTCCTCCAGGTTTTGAACAGCCATATGAGCCACAAAAAGGAATCAAGTGAAACAATCATTTCTCTACCCCTAATTCATTTCCTGTAGTCGTCGCACTTTCGCCTAAATCTCCGATTTTAAAGATGAAAGTTTTGCTGCCACCAAGGGTTGTGCTTCTCGATGCTCCTGCGTACATTTTGCCAATCAGGTCTTCACGCCTTCGCTCGTCACAAAGGTTCCATTGAGCTAAATCACGTGCCCTTTCAAAAATTCGCCAACAAGAGGGAGGATCTCACAACTTCTCCTTAATGAATGACAGAGAGTGCGCTCACCATCTTCTTTGCACCACCGAAATGCTTCAACAAATCTGCCCTTTTTGCCGTTTGTGGAACAAATCCGCCGCTTCGTTGCTTTTGCCAACAAATGAAGGTTTTTTTTGCCCGCACGCGCGCACTAGTACAGCCTCTCCTTTTCTCCCCCGTGAACGGAGTCTATATCCGCCGACCGGACGCAGTTTAGTGATACTTGGTGTCACGCCCCGGTCGGATCGGCCTAGAATGAGCGCTTATCCGCTATCTCAGGGCAATCCGGCGGAACACCGGAATGCAACTCGCCCTAGGGTTTCCGACCCGAAATTAGAAACCCTAATCTCCCCGGATAATTTTTATCCCCAAATTACAATTCGCACGGAAAACCCTAACCCTAATTTAGAGAAATCCGATCGAAACCTAAATCCAAAATTACCTCTCGGTCAAAATTGATTTTGACCGCTAAATTGCGCCGTTCGCCGAATCAATTCGACTCTGCTTGCGTCAGCAATCCGTCGCTGACGTCACTGGAAATTTCGCCGCCTGCGAAATTCTGCCTCGCGCCGCTGATGTACACCTTACGTCAGACGCGAAATCGAGATTTCGAAATCGAATTCGCCGAATTCGATTTCGCTGGGTTGACCGCAAGCCGCGTTGACTTCTACCTCGTTTCGAACGCCTTCCGAAACGCTCGCCTCGCGTCGTTGAGCTAGCGTCGTCTTCTTCGTTGGAACGAACGTCGCCTGCGTTCGTCCAACGGCGTCACCTCTTCGCCGGAGATCAGTGAAGCCGTCGAGGAAAGCCGCCTGCTTTCCTTCGTCCTTCACGTCGCCACTCGACGCCCACCGTCGTCGAGCGAAACCGGCGCCAGTAAACCACGGAAACAGAGGAACAGGGGAAGAACGCCGGTGAAGAAGAAGAAAGCTTCGATTAAACGTTAAAAGCTACAAAACTCCTCCACTATCGTCGCCGACCCCCTGGTCGTCGACGGCCCTCGTCCCTCCCTCGCCGGCGATCCCTATCGCCGGTTACAAATCTCTGTTTTCCTCTCAAGCTTGTCGCTCCCAGGTGATAACGATCCTCCCTCCTTCACGCTCAAGCTGCTCCTTTTATCCAGCAGTCGGCGCCTCTGCTATTCTTGGCGTCGGCCCGCATCGTCCGCCTCTTTACCCGCTCGCGTCGGCGAGCGCCCGCATGCGTCCGACGCAAGCGGAGACGACGAAGTCGCTGCGCTCGGTTGCCAACATTCCGTCGCACGCGAGCTCCGCGTGGAAAGAAGTGTTTTGCGTGGATTGGGCTGCTGCGATGTGCCTGGCTCGGTTGGACCTGGGCTTGGGCCGAACCGGTTGAACCGGGGCCTGACAATTCTCCCCCGCCCAATTTGGACATCGCCCTCGATGTCTCTAGCGGGCGGATCCTGCAGAACCATCGCTCCGATCCTCAAAGCACCAATCCGCGGTTGCTCGATTTCCTCAGCCTCCACGGCTGGTTCCTGTGCCGCCATTGCCATGAGTTTCTGTTTGTTGGGGCAGTCCTTCACCTAGTGAGATCCCCCGCACCAGAAACAACCCTGTGGCTTTTGCTCCCGTCGTCCCGGAGAACCCTTGTTCTGCCGGTAGAATGGTCTACCTCTCTCTGGAACTCTGGCTCCCGGTGGTGTGCGTGGGGAGCCGCGCTGAGGTCCGCGCTTTGGTGGTGTCTTGGATTTCTTTGGTAGTGCTGGTTTGAAGTTTCTGTTATCCACCAAAGATTCAGCCACTGCCGCCGCCGCCCTCCAGTCAACCGGCTCGCGACGTCGGACCTCCGTTTCTGCCCATGGCTGAAGGCCCCGGAGGAAGAAGTATCGCCTATCGTCCTCCGCCATCCCTGGAAGCTCCAGCATCAACGTAGAGAAAGCCCTGACGTACTCCTGGATCGGGCCAGTATGCCTCAGCCGATCCAGTTTGCCACGCGCCTGATCCGCCGAGTTTCCGGGAAGAAACTGCCGCCGCAGTTCCTCACGGAAAGTCTCCCATGTCCAACTAGTAGTCCCCGAGGTAGAGCCAACTTTGGTTCGCCACCAAAGCTTTGCGTCGCCTGTAAGATAGGCGATGCACACCTGCACCCGATCTCCTGCAGAAATATGGTTAGCTGAAAACAGTTGCTCCATATCCCAGATAAAATTCTCGACCTCTCTGGACGATCGAGCCCCCCCGAACGTCGCTGGGTCGGGCACCCGTATCCTCGGTTTGGGAGCCTCTTGCTCCACCGGTGCCGCTGTTGATACTTGCGCTAGGGCTAGGCGCAGTATCTTAACTTCAGCGTGCATGTCCTCCTTCATGCGAACCATCTCCCCTGGCAGATGGATCAAACCCTCCATGGTCTGTCGCATGACCTCGATCTGCAACCTCTGTTGCTCAATCTGCAACCCTTGTTGCTCGATTTGCAACCTCTGCTGTTCGATCAGTAATTCCTGATCCCCCACAGTCTTTTGAAGGTTTTCCACCTGTGGAATCATCCCAGTATCTCCACCACTAGTCATACCGAGCATTTGCTCGATGTGAGCAATGCGATCACCCTGGTTCACCATCTCCTCAGGATCAGCCGTCTCCTTGGCTTTTCCTTTATCCTGCCTGGGTCGAGCGTCCTCTGACGCTCCTCTAGCAATATGGGTGATCTTCTGGAATTTCAGACCTTTCTTCACCTTCGAGGGTGAAGTTGATCGTGCCGTGTTTGCTAGAGCACGTTAGCCTCCTCTGATACCTGTTGTCACGCCCCGGTCGGATCGGCCTAGAATGAGCGCTTATCCGCTATCTCAGGGCAATCCGGCGGAACACCGGAACGCAACTCGCCCTAGGGTTTCCGACCCGAAATTAGAAACCCTAATCTCCCCGGATAATTTTTATCCCCAAATTACAATTCGCACGGAAAACCCTAACCCTAATTTAGAGAAATCCGATCGAAACCTAAATCCAAAATTACCTCTCGGTCAAAATTGATTTTGACCGCTAAATTGCGCCGTTCGCCGAATCAATTCGACTCTGCTTGCGTCAGCAATCCGTCGCTGACGTCACTGGAAATTTCGCCGCCTGCGAAATTCTGCCTCGCGCCGCTGATGTACGCCTTACGTCAGACGCGAAATCGAGATTTCGAAATCGAATTCGCCGAATTCGATTTCGCTGGGTTGACCGCAAGCCGCGTTGACTTCTACCTCGTTTCGAACGCCTTCCGAAACGCTCGCCTCGCGTCGTTGAGCTAGCGTCGTCTTCTTCGTTGGAACGAACGTCGCCTGCGTTCGTCCAACGGCGTCACCTCTTCGCCGGAGATCAGTGAAGCCGTCGAGGAAAGCCGCCTGCTTTCCTTCGTCCTTCACGTCGCCACTCGACGCCCACCGTCGTCGAGCGAAACCGGCGCCAGTAAACCACGGAAACAGAGGAACAGGGGAAGAACGCCGGTGAAGAAGAAGAAAGCTTCGATTAAACGTTAAAAGCTACAAAACTCCTCCACTATCGTCGCCGACCCCCTGGTCGTCGACGGCCCTCGTCCCTCCCTCGCCGGCGATCCCTATCGCCGGTTACAAATCTCTGTTTTCCTCTCAAGCTTGTCGCTCCCAGGTGATAACGATCCTCCCTCCTTCACGCTCAAGCTGCTCCTTTTATCCAGCAGTCGGCGCCTCTGCTATTCTTGGCGTCGGCCCGCATCGTCCGCCTCTTTACCCGCTCGCGTCGGCGAGCGCCCGCATGCGTCCGACGCAAGCGGAGACGACGAAGTCGCTGCGCTCGGTTGCCAAGATTCCGTCGCACGCGAGCTCCGCGTGGAAAGAAGTGTTTTGCGTGGATTGGGCTGCTGCGATGTGCCTGGCTCAGTTGGACCTGGGCTTGGGCCGAACCGGTTGAACCGGGGCCTGACACTTGGGATGGGCCACAACACCATTGAATAAAAGAATATGAATTAATTAGATATTGGAATGTATTTCTTTGAATTGAACCGTCCAAAAAAAACCCTACTACAGGTCAAAAAGCTCACCTCCATAATTCCCAGTCACACTGAACCGGGGGACTGGCTTTGAAGGCATTGCATAAGTAATATACTCATACTTTTATAAGCCAATAGCAATTATACGGATCCAACTCCTAAAGAACCTAAACAAGAATATCTTGCCCTGTACAGAGCATTAATTAACTCTAAAGAAAGGCGTCCAATTTATTTGCTTTTGTTGAACGCGGTGGTCGAAAGTCTTCCAAGCGTAGATCTGTTCGAATCTGATTTAGAAGACTATCTCCACTTTCCAGCCTTACGGTCTCCAGGATGTTACCAAGCACCTCAGCTGCTAGCCCAATCTCTCTTAGACGACCTGGTTCTTCACCCCCTTCGTGAATTAATCTTCCTACATCCCTCAAACCTGCCACATTTTCCAAGATAACTTTGGCAAAAATGCGACCGAGAAATTCTGCTGCTCTTGGAGCGTCGTTCACAGCATCCTCCAACGAAGAAAGAACAAGTTCAAACCTGGCAGCAAGTGTAGTGATCAGCTGGAAATACAAGTTACAAAAGAAAACTATACAAACTATATTAATTAACGCTTTTACACTGCATACCCTCGGAGTAGTTGCACTTGATTAAGCAAGCTATCTCTAGATTTGTAAAGGTTGATAATAAGCTTCGCCAGGAGATCCCTTTCCATGTCTTTTCTCTCAAACGAGTCAGTAACCCACAGTGAAATCATGGAGGGATAAAAATTAGGAGCGTTTAATTCCTTGATGCACAATACAACCTCATTTTCATCCTTGATACTGAAGAAAAATGAGATTTTGCATTAGTTGCTGACAAGGTCAAAGAAAAGTTTAGGTCAATAAATTCAGGGACTCTAAATCTGCAATATCATTGTCTAAATAATGGAAGATTTAAGCACGATAAAAGTAAAATACTTTCTACACAGGACATATGAAAAAAAAAATCTATAAGTTGCTCAGCGGGCAAATAGAATGCTGCTAACTACTAAGCAACTTGGCTTAAACTTAGTATCAAGAACATCCTTGTCTCAATTTAACTCTAATCATCAAGGCGACAAACTTAACTACCACTAAAGCAATGATTCAGCAACCTTAGCTATTGAAATAAACGATTGTTCTAATAAAAGAAAAAAAAAACACAAGTAATTCTTTGAGCAGGTAATAAAAAAAATATGCAACCTTAGCGTGAGATACATTAGTAACTTTATGTTTACTCTCTTGTACAAGTTTCTCTAATTTTACTTATGCCACTGCTTAAAATTAATCCATGGAGAAACCATGCAGCTTTAGTTATTACATATAATCTACTTGAAGTGGAGGATACAAAATTCTGAGCAAAAGAAATGATGAAAAAGAGAAAGTAACCTGCATGAACAAACTAGCTCATGATAACAAGAACATTCTTAAACCAAAAATATTGTTTTCCAAAACAATTTATTCCTTCTTGCGCATATCCTCCTGGTAATCTCATCACTTATTAGTCGTCCACTTATGACCCTCTTTCCAATAAATTTCAGCGTTCCCTCTGATTTATATACTAGAGACCCAGATTAAGATCTCAATGACCTTGTTTAATTTAAAGATAAGAATATCAGGATATGTGAAACTGCAGCAAAACCTAATAACAATTCGAGGTCAAGAATTATTATGTTCAGGTTTTACATCATATATCTTATTAAGTTCATAGCACTTCAAGTTCACTTGCATGAAAATTCTGCGTGTAGACTTTAGTTCAATTTTTTTATTGAATTCGAGCAGCTAAGAACCACAAATCTTTAATTTAAAGATTTAACTAATCAAACTCAAGAACCATCTAATATTGGTACTAGAAGACAGGAATAAATTATAAATAGATTACCGTTACACTAAACAGTCAAATTCAAACAACCATACTATCTAGAGAACAAAAGCATAAAGAGATTTAAGATTAGTATATAGGAAAAATATGTGCATATATTGGTGGGATAAATCAGAGGTGTAAAAGAACGAAAAGAAAATATTATAATGCACACCATATGAATAAGATAACAAGAGGAAGTCCAGTCAATGCTTACAGAACAGTTCCACACGTCACATGAGCAATAAAAATATATGATTAAGATTAGTACCTGTAGAACTCTTTAATTGTGGAAATTGATTTTTCTCGTAAAACATCTTCAGGCAATGTTCTTGTTTCAGAAACCGCAGTTATGCTACCACCAGAATTTCCATTTGTTCGCCCAGCAGGAAGGATAGAGGTGGCAGATCTCTCAAGACCACGATCTACAAGCCTGGAATCCTTGCTGACATAGTAGTTATTCCGGTCTTGAGGACTTAATAGATCATATGTTGTTCCAGAAAACCTATCTGATGTATAATTAGTATCATTTGTACCAGATGTCATTCTACGATTTTCTCCAACTGCTGGAGAAATTTCATTAGACACACTAGAATTAGATACAGATGGGTGTCCTTTGATGGACATTCCCTTACCCAAGCCACCTTGAGGACCAAGGGTAATTGATTCGTCCGTAGATCTGGAGGGGGGCAGTGAAATAGATCGTGCGTCAAACTGATGTCTATCATCTAACCGGACATCTTGGTTGCCATAGCCACGGACCTGAGTTGACCCACGAAGACCACTAAGCTGCTGTGAACTGGGAGATGCTAAAGGTGTGGACCCACGGGAACCATAATCAACAGCTTGTCCACGTCTTGGGACATTAGTGATGACAGGGCCACGAGCCAATCGATTAGACTGGGCTTGCCTTTCTTGAGCAGCATCTCTGTGAACCTCTTCAATCTTCTTTGGCCCCTCAATTTTCCTTCTTTGCTGCCATTTGTTCTTTCTTAGATCAATTGCATCTCTCAGCATGAATCTAACACGAGAAGACAGCTTTTGACTTGTTGAAAGCTCTGTCATCATGTCAAAATATGCGTCCATATGCCCTTTTGCCTTTGGATGGTCTATCATCTCACCTATTGTACTCATAAGTTTGCACAGTGCTTCAATATCTTCCTCATCAGGATTTTGATATTGTCCCAACAATTTCTTGATGCACTCATGCATAATTCTCTCGGTCAACATTTTCATTTTGTACAATTCCCCAATCAAGCGTATATTACCTAGCATGCGCCTGCGAGCCTGGAGCCTTTTCACTTCCCTTTCCTCCTTGGACTCTTTGATTTCACCTTCCTCTTCAACTTTGTTAGCTTCGGCTTGTTCTCTTTCCCCTCTTTCAAACTCCTCTTGGCATTTGTTCAAAAGCAACGTTCTAAAAGTTATCCTTTTATTATCTTCAATGAAATCTGGCAGTACACGAGCAAGATGAAAACAGAAATTAGCATACATTTCACAGAAGGTCGGTTCCATCAAAGCCTTGTCAAAGATTTGTGAGATGACACCACGAAGGGTAACTGCATTGTCAATGTTAACTTCGTTAACCTGGGTGAAGAGTTTCTCAAAATTTTGGGGTGTCAGTTTGTTAAGGATGGATTTCAGTTGTCTTTGTTTTGCCTCTTCCTCATCAGAAACTTTACCCACTTCATACTTCTTCTCAGCTTTGTGCATCACCTGTAATGGCGTCTGAGGAGAGGGTATTAAACCTCTTGCACGCTGCCACCTGTCTGTATCAGAATTATTTCGTGGCATGCCTCCCTGGGATTGCGTTGGCCCTGAAAGAATCCCCCCAAACTGATTGAATGCCTGCCCACGAGGAACTTTTATAACTCCATGACTGGAACCTTGCCCAGGACGTAGAGCAGCAGCTGCATTTCCATGACCAACATCCGTCCTAAGATCACGGCCAAAAGTCATAGAAGATTTGACCCATTTGTCATCATCCATACGCCGGTCTGCCCGAGAAGAACCTGATGGCCTCCCAGGACTTGGACACGGCGATTTCCCTACAGGAATGGTCAGCAATGACTCACGTATATCTGCAGTAATCTCAAACCTCGCAGGAAGCTGAGTAAAGTGCTGCGAGAGGGTCATTAGAAAGTCCCTTGAGTATTTCTTTTGACCAGTACCTTCAAAAGAATCATCACCAAACGGCCTCCTTGCTTCAACAGCATGCTGTCCAATCTCCGATATTTTTAGTTTTGGAGTTGATATATCTGCTGCATTTTCCCAGTCATCCAAATCCGTTTGGCTCTGCCCATCTTCCTCATTTGCAGTATCCTTGCTAGGATAATCTGCTGGTATAATATTTGTAACAGCAGTTGGACTTCTTATACCTTCTGACTTACTAATATTTTCATGTTTGATATCAGGAGCCTTATATGCATTATAAAGGTCAGATGCGCCAGCAGCATCAGCTTTAGAAAGCATTTCTTTTCTATTCTTCTTTCTCCCACCTGTAAGCTTAGGTTTCAAAATTTCTGATGAAGTTTTCTCTTTTTGCTCCAAGCTAACTGCAGAAACCAATCCGTCACTAGAAAAATCATTAGCTTTAGATTCTAGTTTATTTTCCACAGGATACGATGGACTTGGGTCAGGGAATGCATCCACCACACTAGAATCAGTTAAACCAAGATCCTTGCTGGATTTAACTTCACATTTGACTTTGGCATCCTTTGCAGAATGAAGATCATTATCAATTGCAGTTTTAGAATCAGTTGCATTCAAAGATGCATCTCTACGTCTATTTTGTTGATTTAAAATCAAATTATTATCCTGGGCCTTATGATGACTAGAATCATAGTTGGAGCCATTTAGTGGTTTGTTGTCTGATTCATCATACTCACGAGAGTTCACCTGTCCACAATTTTCTTCTCCTTGTTTCAACGATGGATCTGTGTTTTCAACTTCAGAGTATTTTGCAACCGTAGAAGACAGACGCATTTTGATATCACTAGAATCTTGTGCTGAATCACTTGATGCAGCAGATTCATGCTCTGTTATTCCAAGCATATTCTCTCTCCTAACATCCCCATCTGTGTTAACTACCCTCAAGTTAGCATCCATAGTTTTGGTATCAGTTTCATCCGCCACAGATCCCATAGTTACGAAAGGAACATTTTCTTTGGTAGATAGATTGCCAGATGCCACACCAACTGAGCCTGCATAACTTGGTGAAGCATGTTGGGATACTTCCTTCTCCCATATTGATGCAGATGAGATAGATGCAGAAGGCATTGTCTTACCTTCCACTGGCTCCATGGCCCCTAAATCTGAAAGAATTCTGTTATCAGCTTTAGAAGGCTTTGCTCCTTTGGGAGAAGATGCGTCTACCTGCAGGAATTCCAAAAAAACACAGCAAATAAGAACTCAAGTATGGGAGGAAATTAGGAAATAAGAGTACATACCTGATACTGTTTTGGGGGATTTTGAATATCCATTTTACTTCTCTTTTGGTTATCCATAAAAGAATCAGATCTTTGAACAGATTCATTTTTCTTGCCATCGTTTCTAGTAACAACTGGTCCAGAATCCCCAGCTAGAGTTTCAGAAGTTGATGAATCCTCCAGACATGTCTGTGTCGGAATAACAGATTCAGCGAAAACAATATTTGCACCTGTGTCTGGAAGTGAAAGATGTTCGGAGCCTGATTTAAGCTGCTGACCACTCACATTTGGGCTGGTCTCTGTCTGTCTTTGATTGAATGCAGTCTCATCTGCAGCAACCTTCACTGGCTTAGGTACTTGTGTCTTGGCAGCAGGCGTACTAATTACCACAGGAGATGTTGACAAGGAGACGCTATGTTTGTCATTTTGAGAAACAGGTGGCTTCACAGATACCTGGACTGAAGTGGGCGAGGAGGCAGAAACTGGCAATCCTTCCAATTTGACCACTTGAGGGTTGCCATGAACAGGTGTTGAGGATGAAGGTTTACCAATAGGAACGGCGCCAACCATAGATGAGTGACTAGGATAATTGAATCTTGGGGCCTGTGAGTTCGTAGGCATCTGTGCACTTGCCAGAGGAACATTATTGGGATAAATAAGCTGAGAATGGCCATAAGAATTCGGTTGCATAGGGGAGAAGAAATTCATCTGATGTTGGGTGGTATACGTTGGAACAGACTGAGGCTGGCCAATTACATTAGGAAGTGGCCTATGGGCAGCACCAACACCATCCTTAACTGAATCAGTGTTTTTATCTAGCCGCAACTCTTCATGAGTATCTGGATGAGTGATTTTCACTGCAGTCTTACGTGCAGCACCATATTTTCCAGGCTGCTGTGGAAACTGTGGGCCAATGCCAATTCCCAAGCTGCCTAACTGTGGGGGCAATGGATGAGCAATTGGAGGTGCAAAACCTAAACCTTGTCCCTGATGCACCATTGCCTGTTGTTGCACAAAATGAGGTTGAACACCAGGAACATAGATCTGTTGTGCAACTTGGGGGTTATTCCCCACAGGTAATGCCATTGTCATTTGCAGTGAATTAGCTGCAAGACCAGGTGATTGCATCTGGGGGTTAGGACCATTAAATTGAGGAGGAACTGATCGTTGCTGAGGTTGAAATGGCATAGGCATAGGCATTGGCATAGGCATAGGCATTGCAGAAATTGGCAGAACAGATGATGTTGGTACCGCAGGGGTAGATGGGATTGAGACACTACCATCCCTCTTTACCTGTGGTGGAAAATGGGTCTCCCCAGTACTAGATTGATGAGAACCATTTACATCCTTTCTGGTTTGTTGTTGCTGCTGCTGTTTAGGAATAAAAGGAACAGGCATTGGAGTAACAGTTCCTAATGTCTTGGGAGGAGTCTGAAAAGCAAAAATTCAAATTCAAACTTAAAACAGCAAATTATTTTTCTACTGAAGCTAATAGCTGCATGCAGATTTTGTTTAACAGTTGGAACATTATTACCAACTGTTCCTGTTTTCATAATTCTAATCAAGCTCCATCAGAGAACCATACAGATTAGTATCAGCATACCATCTTTTTATTATGTTACAGGTTACACAAACTAGTGGAAAGCAATACAAAGCTTTTGTCTGAATATCATACTGGTCTAGAACGTTGATAAGAGCAATATCGTTGAGCTTCTAAAACAATGAACCCAAGTCAAGTTTTAATCCCTCTGCTGCGCAGTCACCAAGTGTTTAGATAGTTAGTAAAGCACTACAATGCAAGGAATGCCAGTGAACTCATCAATATGTTCCAGGCAAGGTGTCATTCATGCAATATTTAAGAGAATGCATGTTTCCTGAAAGTCAAGGAAAAGAGGTAACTACCTCTAGGAAAACAACTCTTTAATGTATTTTATGGAGAATTTATTGTCACCAGAAAAGAGGAAATCAATATATCTCGCTTCAATGCTTAAGAAGTACAAAATCATAACAACTGTCATAAATTTGATACCACTTTGTTTACTAAGATGTTGGGCTAACCATATGCATACATAGTAGGTAATGTACTACAGTAACTCTAACCAATGACCTATTTTTCATGTAAAACATTAGCTTGCAATTATATAATTTCTGAAACTGGTACAGTGCATGCGAGGATGTCAATTTAAATTCATGGGAAATCACATCATCTCAAACTGATTTTTGTTTTGTGCTGCCCTATTCACATTAAGGAATACAGACTACTAACTAGGTAACTGGTTTGCTCTAGAGAATAGAATAGGGTGCTCTACTGCTGCTTTAACTAAAGTAGGAAAGTGCTACTATGTTCTTCCATCTAGCTCTGTAAGCCATAGCAAGTGTCACTTTTCTTTAGTACACTCTGACATTTGAACTCTTAAGTCTATTTCTGTTTGAAAGGAGTTCAAACATTTGCGGCTTCTATTGATGATTATTTTTGTCACTTGAATTTATCTTTTTAAAAGGTTGTATATTAAGGTCCTCAATATTTCATGTCCATTTTTTGAAATAAGAATATATTAAAGGCAAGGTTCTAAAGACTAGTCATGCTAGTTTGTGTTGATCCGAGCTCGGACCGGCGTGGAGCGAAAAGAAGAGAAAGAAGAAGGAAGAAGAGGAGGAGAAAAAGGGAGAACCTCGCTAGAGCTGGAGCTTGTGTGGAGTAGAGCAAAGTAGAGAAAAGGAGGAGAAGAGTAGAGGCAGATGTGTGATGCAGAGCTTCTAGAGTTCCAAGTTTTCTCCGCCTCTTCTTCCTTTCCTCCTTTCTTCTCTACTCTTCTTCCTTCTCTTATCTTCATGGTTTGATCTCTCTTCCTTCAAACCGTGTACCGAAATTTAGAACCTCAGTTCAAAGAATATTTCATTCCTTTTGTTGATCTCATAGTGTTTCCACCAAATTGCTTGTGCTTATATACATAGTTGTCACACTAGTGAGTCAGCTCGTCCAATCCTACAACTCTATATTCTAGAATAGACTTAGAAAGTTGACTTAGTTGTAGGATCAATTTTTTTTTTAGTAAACTTGACTAAAGTCTCCAAATTTCCTATACGAGTTTACTCGAGTTTACAAAGTTTATCATATTCATTGAGTACATAATATATATACAATACTCCAACACCTCTTACCAACAATTATTTATAGCTTATACATCCTTGCCTCTCACTGTCCTTTGCTCTCTTACCACATTAATATTGTCATTGGTCCCATTACTATTCTCCCAGCTACTAAAAAATTATATTACTAAATTTTTATTTATTAATAGGTTATATTATCACTAATGAAGGGATCCATTTATTATGAATTAATAAGATGGTCTTGTTTCATATATACTTCAACAATCATTATTTAATACTTGCTTTTTTTTCTTCAATCTCAATTCACACTAAACCAATATGCACCAAGTGTATCAACACAAAGGAACTGTACCAACACAAATGTAATGGTAACAATAACACCAACACAATGTAGTGGTCCTGATTACATTTCCGACTAGTAAGTACCAAAGTATCACTCCATACAAATTAGTATCTAAAACCATGATTTACATAATATTTTTACAATAGCAAATAATAAACTCACTAATACAATTGCACTATTTTTAAAATTTAGATATGATATGAGCAACAATTTTTTATTTGGATGTGATATTTATATAAATATTATTCTTTCAGAAATTAGTAAAATCTTACAATTATATGTTTCGGTTTTACATTATGAGTTCATGAACCCTCATCGTTCATAAGTAGGAATGCATGTTTTACAATCTTGCTTATATGTCATAATTTTCATAATATTTTTACAATAGCAAATAATAAACTCACTAATGGAATTGTAGATGTGATATGAGCTATAATTTTTTTTTTGAATGTGATACATGTATAAATATAATTCTTTTATAAATTAATAAAATCTTATGATTATACATTTCAATCTTGCAATCCAAGTTCATGGACCCTCATTATTCTTAGGTAGGAAAGCTTGTCTAAATAGGGATGACAAAAAAACCCATACCGGACTTGCCCCTCCCCAATTTGACTGGGAAAACCCAAGTAGACTAGGTGTCGGGTTGAGTTCGAGTAAAACCCTACTTATAAAAATCGGGTCGGGTCAGGCATGAGATTTTAAATACCCACCCGAACCCGAACTAATAATTTATTAAAAAAACCCTAATTGTCTTTCCTCCCTCCTAGGGATGGCAACGGGATGGGTCGGGGTCGGGGTCGGGTTTTGCCATCCCCAACTAGACCCCGACTTTCCCAAACTCATCCCCGACCCCGAACTCGACGGGTTTAGAAAACCCAACCCCATACCCAACCCCGCGGGGAAACCTGACCTCGACCGGCCTAAAAAATAAGTATATATTATAAATAATATTTTAAAATTATTTTTCATTCCATATTCATAATATATAAATAAAAAATATTTTATATAAACTATACAATCATTTTTATATCAAACTACTATAAATTTAGTACCTAAATTATAACTTAGAAGGGGTAAATTTGTCATTTTAATGATCGGGGCGGGTACCTGAATTCCCATACCCGACCCTGACCCGACTTTATCCCGTCGGGTTTTCCCCGAACCCGACCCGAGACCCAGTCAACTCGGGTTTTCCCCGTTGACTTCGGGTCGGGTCGGGGCAGAGCGGGGATGGATTTTCTTGCCATCCCTACTCCCTCCCTACTCGCCTCCCCCAATGTGCCGCTCACCCCTTATCCCTCCTTGCTCGCCTCCTACCGCACCCCCCTTGTTGCCACTCATAGTGCTCATCCGCCCTCCTCCCTCACCCTCGCCTCTTACCTAACCTCTCGACATTGTTGCTCGCCCTTGCTATAGCCCCTTGCCCCTCGCCACCGCCTCTGCAGGGTCGGGTTTCGCTGTGGGTAACTGATTCTACACCTAGGTCGGGTTTGGGATAGATTTTCTCAAACCCAATGAGGTCAAGGTCAAAGTTAGGTTTGGCACTACCCACCCCAACCCGACCCATTGCTATTCCTATGTTTGAAAACCTTGTTTATATGCCATAAGAAAATAGAGTTGTAGAAACCTATTTTTAAAGTTGCTAATGCCTTTCTATTTCATGTGCATATCCCTAAATCATTCTAGGAAGATGTTATTCTTAAATCTTGTGATCTTATTAGTGATGTTTAGCAATGGCAATAGGTCAAGTAAATGACTCTTTACTATAAACCCAATCATAGCCTGAATAAGAAACTCACTACTTGAAGCACCTAAATACCTAATCTAGATTTCCATTCAAAGTATTACCCATGGACACCTAACCATATGGAGCCCTGAGCACCAACATCTAGACTGGTTATGGTTGATCAACTTGCAACTAGGATTACATAGAAGGAAGCATTGTGGCATTGAGAGGAACAATTGCAACAATAACGGTGGAGTGGAGGTTTAGGACAAGAAGGAGCATGAGAAAAGGGTTATGTAATAGGCTTTCCAAGAAGAAACCGAGAAGAGGGAGTAAAGGGAGTGAAGAGGAGGGTGGTAATTGCATTTCTCTGTGGAGAAGCAAAACTCAAGGAGAGGACTATAATAGTTATGGCATAGGAGGCAATGACAACTACAACAATGACAGGGGAATGGACAAGAAGGGTAGAGAGGTAGCGGATTAGTGGAGTATGAATATAGGATCTAGCCATGAAGGTTAATACAAGTCCATGACCTATACTAGCAATAAGACGATATGGCTCTAAGCTCTTGAAAAGATTTTGGACTATTTTACTCGATGCCTATGACTATGTTTAGTGATAATTATTCTATGATCTACATTGCTAGATATTATGTCTTTCATGGGAGATCCAAACACATGGAAGTTGATTACCACTTTGTATGAGATATTGTCATCTCAAAGGAAATCAATACTCTCTATACCAACTCTAAAGATTGTCTTTAAGTGTCTTGACCAAACTTTCCATATTGAGGAGAATTGGATAACAAGTTAGCATTTAGCAAATTTAGTCTCAATATTTCTCACCATGTGCATTTTCATTAAATATTCACATGTACTCTACTTTGTATGCAGTGAAATTTCTAAGGTGTTTCATATGGGGTACATATGAAAATAAACTCAAAATTTGTAAAATCAAGTATTCCAAAATCGTAAGCTCCAAAACTTTAGAGAATAATAAATTGACAGTACTTCCTGTCAAACAAGAAGTCTTCCATCCTTGAACACCATATTAACAAGTTTTCTACGAGTTAGATAACAAGTTTTAACATCAAACAGAAATATGAGTGAACAACTAGCATAAGGCAATGCATATGACCAAGAGCTAAAAAACCTGATTGAGAATCTGCTCATCAAGATTAGGAGGAGCCGAGCTGGTCCGTGGAGGAATCTGTCAGATGACAATGGATTTCCCAAATATGTCAAAAGTTACCAAATCTACTAGTTGAATTAGCCAAAAAAAATACCTGTACCCCATTAATCATTCCAGGATTTATTGAGCCGAACTGAAGAGTAAAAGTACTAGATGTATCCCCTAGGAAAAGTATTAACGAGTGAGAATAGAATATAAAACTCTAGAAGCAAATCTTAGAAATGTAACAACCTACTGGAAAATGAACATGTAAAAATGTGCAATGAAAAATATTGAACCTTTAGGCGGTGCAGATGGAGCAGGAGAAGCTCCAGCAGCAGATTGTGGCAAAGGTGCCTTGGGGATAGCTCGAGTTGCACCTTTTGGGTTTGGCTCATCCACTGTCTTTAAAGGGCCTGGGGCTGTTGTATCTGAATATCCTGTGAAGAACCATCATAAAAAACACTGATTCTCACAAAAAGAAAAAGTGAGAAATCACCAGCATATTATCACGATTACATATTATAAAGACCCTAAAAAGTTAACATACTTTGACCAAAAAAAGTAACATAGTGGTTGTGGCCATCATATTCAGCAGTACCTAAGATATATATATATATATATATATATATATATATATATATATATATATATATATGAGAAAAATACCAGGAGAGACTATGTGGGGTTGAGCACCATTCTGAAGAGCTAGATGAGATGTATTACTGGAAGCAGCATCACTTGCGTCAGAACTCGCGTTTTCAGAGTTTACTCTATATTGATTGCCTTGACCATTACCAGATTTCTTCAAGCTACAAAGATCAATATTAAGAGAACCTTCAAAAACCCTATATTTGTTGAAAAAAATCGAGACAAAACTACTAAAAGTAGCAATATATCAAGATATAATGATACGGATCAAGTTGAGAAAAAAAAAACTTGTTCAGGAGAAAAACCTCAAAATCCCTAGATTCATGAATCATCCAATCCAAACTAAGACCGACACCATGAAGAAACAAGGGCATCGATCAAAATGAGGGAGAAAAGAAGACACCTTCGGCTCGTCGACAATGACGGAGCAACTACGGACGGAGAAGCATCAGAAGATGTCGACATGGAGATGTGGGAAGGAGGGGCGGCGCCTCCCGGCCTCCCGCGGACGCCGCTGCCGCCATTGTATCCTCTTGGCTGGACGGAGGTGCCGGATCGAGCGGTTTTCCTAAACTGCCCGTCCGTCCTCTCAATCCTCGATTGATTGACGGACATAAATCCGGCTGCACTCGTTCCTCCAAATCTGAACAGATTTCCACCGGCCAAACGAGAAAGTGATTAATACAAGTAACCAACAGAAAAATCGACCAATCAATGCCCACTATAAGAAAAAAAAAACCTAAAAGTTCGACCTGTGCGAAAGATTTCGCAAGCATTGAAATTAGCCCAAAAAAAAACGAAGTAGCATATCTTAACCACCGATTCGAAGAGAACCCCGACTGGGGACAGTGCCGAGGATCCAATCCCTCACCTGATAGCTCGTAAGCGAAGAAACCGCGCGGTTTTGAGGGGGATTAGGGTTCGCGAGAAGCATCAACAGCACGCCACGAGGGGGAGAAAATGAGCGAGTATTGAACAAAGGAGAGAGGAAGGCTTCCAGGAGAGAGATTAAAGGCCTTAAAGGGAAGAGCAGAGCGAGAGTTTAGGTGTAAATTTGGCAACAAACTCTGGGTAAAATTGGAATACAAATTACAGAACCGAAATGGATCAAACAACGATTATAAACTTATTATTAACGGAGGCCAAATTACGAGCGAGATTAAAGTTTAAATTTTTTTCTTTGACCCACAATAAACGAGAACATGTCCTAAAAGCCATTGGATGTGGGCCCTAACGTGAGATGGGCCTTACAGGCCCAATTTCACCGTTGCCCCTATATAACCTCCCGAGCTTGCTTGCCCTGCAAGGCAACGCGGCCGTAGGTCGCAAAAGCACGCCAATTTTCCGAGTCACGATCCACTTGGGACATACGGGGCGATCGGAGCAGAAAAGTTGGGATGTGGATTTCCAATGGAAGTGGTAAAGGCGAAACCAGTTGGAGGACGACGACCAAGTAAGATTTCTCGACGCAATAAAATCTCCTGATCTTCCGCTTTCATAATCAGTATTGAACTAGTATTTCGCTCTCACAAATCTCCCCTGCTCTCTATTCTTTCGGGCATCAAGCATGGATCGCGAATCCTAGCATCCCGGCCGTCGTTGCATATGAACCAAGCATTATTTTGAATTTTATATCGTACCTACACATCCGTTTGTTGAGTTTGTGGGTTCTGTTGGTTTTCATCATTTAGTTTTTCAATTTAATTTTTTCCTCCCTCGCTTCTAGTAACACTCGCTAGATCTTTTGTCTGATGACAAAAATTTCGAACAAGCTATGAAAAATCGCCTTGCCCTCATCGATGTTGCTTCTTTTGTTCATTTTGTTCCTTTGTAGGGATGTGAACCGAGCATCTCTTTGAAGGACGAAAGATGCCAAACTAGTACAGTGGAAAAGGAAGTAAAAAAGATGTATGGAAGCGGCGCAGGAAAGGATCGATTCGCCCACAGAAAGTTTCTGGTTCTAAGCGCTTATCAAATGAAGCCTACGTGTTGAAGTCAATATCAAATTGTCAAGTTTCGTCATACAAAGGTATTTTACTTTATTAATTCATCATTTAATATTATCTGCATAATTATTTTAATTTGACACGCAAAATCTATTAGTTGAGTTTGGCAAACTTCGTATGTAAATCTATGCCATTTCAATTAAGACTTCATTAAATTCATATAAATAGTGTATAAGTATACTTTATCTTTTAATCGTACCAATTCTTGGTAGTCTCCGATTTCTAAAAACGGCTTAGCACTAATGAAAATGTTAGTCATAGATGGTTAAAAATGATTAGCCCGTGACCTAAAAAGATTGCTAAAATAATTGTTCAATCAATTCACGTGTGTTTTAGTTGCTATATCATTTCACACCAACTAAATTCGTATTAGTATTTTGCCTGCCAACAAAAAGTGTACATATTACAGATATCATTGAATCAAATCAATCAATCCGAACTGATTTAGCATGAATTGGAATTTTTTAAAATAAGCTTTTGAGAATTCAAACTAAAACCAATCAAAGATTTTGGAAGTTTGTTTGAATTAAATTGAATTCAATTTTTTATTATTTTTAATAACATAATGTTACAATATAAATAATTTTATAAAATTTTCAAATAAGGCTAAAAATTTAAATTTTTATTCTTAATACGAAAATCAAATCAATTTTTTTTTTCAAATTTTATATCTAGAATTAAATTGAATCGATTTGGATAGAAACCGAATCAAATTGAGCATTTTTGTTTAGTACAAATTCATCTTCTGAGTTGACCTGAAAAATGGACACTAAAAGTCCTGTCAAAAAACTTTAATTGGTGATTTTTTTTATCTATATACAGACCACTACAAAAAAAACTGCTTTTATATTTAATGTAATATCCCTTACCAACTATTTTTTAAAGTTGTCTTACTTGTTATCATTAAAAAATTGCAGTTTTATAAAATATCTATACTTCCAATTTTATCATTTAACAACGCATAGTGTTAAGTTAAATTAGTAATAATCAAGTAATTAAAATGGTAACCTTAATATAAATTAAGCTAACATAAAATAATAACACTTGTTATGTGAAAGTATTTATATTTCGTTTAATAATAGCAGTAATGTTATGTAAGATATCATCTAAAATAAAAAAAATTTAAAAAATAATATTTATTAATTTATGTAAAATTTATTGTAGCAATTGACATTTGAAATTTATCGAACAACAAATAATAATATATTAAATTAACCTGAATAATTTTATATTTATTTTATAATTTCTGTAAGTATAGTTTTCAATATCACTAAATTTTAGTAATAATCACTTCTAACAAATAGTACAAATTAAATTTTCCTATCAAATTTTTTTTTCATCTGTGTTATAGAAGTTTGCATTGATTTATTATTATCAATTATTTCTCTTGAGCCAAAATTTTGCATTTAAATAAATGCAATTTCTATAATGTAAGTCACAAAATGAAATATTTTATAAATTTATCACATTTGATGAAAATATTATCTCCTTTATTATTACTACTTTTTGTTAGTTTATTATAAATAATAAAATTATAATTAATAATATATTGAATTCATCAATATTAATGCCTTTAGTTAGACGAAATTCACAGCAAAAATAAATAGATTTAATCTAATAGCAAAATAGCGATAAAAAAAATATATTAAAATAAATAGTAAATTTAATGTGTTTTTCTTCCTTTGTTATTGGATTTAGTATATTTTTCTTTCCCATTGCGGATTCCGTCTAAATAAATAAAGCAAAAATTTGCAATCAGCCATTTGAATACTTAATTACAATATCTTACGTATCAAAATAATAATTACCACCTCACGTACTCAAATATATTAATAGTAATAAAAACATTAAAATTAATATTAATATTAAAAATTTAAGAGCAGGTGGCTTGTAGGTAGGGGTGGCAATTCGTGTTTCACGTGTCATAACGTGTCGTGTCATACTTGACACGTGACACGATTGTGCTTGACACGAACACGACCCGTTTATGTATATGTGTTAATATACGAAACACAGACACGACCCGCTTATTTCACAGGTGACACGACACAACACGATTAACACATTTAATAAATAGGTCGTGTCACATAACACGACACGGCATGATTGACACGATTTATAATATAAAGTTATTAGATGACACAACACGACACGATTGACACGACACGACATGAATAACTTGTTTAACTCACTATATTAAAATTATCTATAAATTATTAATTTTATATAATATATATTATATATGGGTTAGACGGGTCAACCTGCGACACGACATGAATTTTAGCGTGTTATAAACGGGTCGACACGATAATGACACGAAACATGATTATGTTAAACCCAAACTTGCGAAAACTCGTGTCGTGTTGTGTCGTGTTGGCAGGTCGTATAATTTTTTGCCAGACCTACTTGTAGGGAGAAAAACTTAAGTGCTTCGGGCGTTTAACTTTTTTTAACGAGAGGAATATAAAATGTTTTTTTATGTATCTTAAAGCATTAGTGTGAATGTATCTTTACGCAGATTTGATTTGGTCTCACCGTTCGGGCGCGTTAAACGTGCAGTAGGCTGTGCAATCAATTCAATCCAAAGAGACCCAATCCAAATTAATTCAACTTTAATCAAAATTTAAACTTTTCTCAACCTAAATAAAACCCAAAGCGAAAATTTTAGATTGATTCGATTGAAGTTATATCAAAATTAATTTTTATATATTATACGTTATTCTATATTATTTTTAATTAAAATAATCTTATAATATAAATATTTTATAAAAACGACAACCAATTTAGAATTTTAATATTGAACTATAAAAAAACATTAAAATCTAACCAAGCTGACCAGAATAAAATTTGAACTATGCTATTTTTTTTTTTTTAATTGACTTGAAATTTGAACAAGCCCGAGCGGGTAAAAGTTCTTATCAGAGGACATAGAAAAATGTTTGCATCTTAAGTCATTGCGCAATGCACTCATCGAATGTGTATCTATATCGTGTTTTCACGGAAAATTAAGAGGAAAAATTAAAAAGTACATTAAATTTAATAGCATTTTACGTCTAAAGTCAACGTGTTTTTTATTTTTTTTCTTTCATTTTTTATCAAGAAAATATACTATTCATATTATAGCTATTTGATTGGGTGCATTTTGTAGAACTCCTAAACATTCTAATTGATCATATATATCTGTGTGCCCTAATCAAATAGTTATACTGTGTTCCCACATACATCCATCGGCTATGCAGGGGCCTGCATATAAATGTGCCCTAATCAAATAGTTATACTGTGTTGCCAGTTGCCACATACATCCATCGGCTATGCACGGGCCTGCATATAAATGTAATTAATTCTTCACGAACAAAAGATGCTGTGTTGCACCCCTAATTAGAGAGGAAGTACGCCCTATAAAACTCTAGGAGGCCTATCTTTATTGATCAGAAAAAAAGTGATCGAGAACGCCAACGATTTTGATCTCATATCATAAAGATGGCCTGTTTGACCTCACTTCTGTAAGGGCATTATTTTTTTAGTTTTCAAATTTTCTAATTTTAATTTTTTTTTTATTATGATTATCAAATAGGTTCTCTCTGAAAATTCTTTTGCCACATTTATTAAACACAGCCTAAGTATCCAACACAATGGTCCGTAGAAAAAAATCCCAAGAACTTTTTAAGCGGGTCAAATCTTCATTCTTGCTTTAAACTTCATGCTTTGCGTGGGTCCCTGCCTAGAAATTGCATTGTACCCTACCCACATACCAATCACCATCAATTACCCTCGTACAAGTAATTGAATAAATCAAATCAACTTCACCAAACTTAAGGTTATGTTTCAAGAAATCTAAAGTGGAAAGAACTTAAAGGTTATGTTTCATAAGAAGAAATCTAACGCGGAAAGAATGAAAACACTACTTTCCCTTATTTGTTTAAAGAAAGGGAAACGAAAGAATGAAAAAAGCAAAGGAAAATTGACACTTCTTTCTTCATTTTTAAGTCTGCCTAAATCGAGCGAAAACTCATTCTCATCTCATCGCCTAACCTAGCTTCGCCTCCCATCGCTTAGCTCTACCTCTCGTTGCCAAGCTTGCACCCATCTCTTGCCACCGGGCTTTGCCTCCCGTCGCCAAGCTCACGCCTGCCTACTGTCACCCAGCTTATGCCCGACTCTTGTTGCCCAACTCTACCTCCCATCGCCCATCTCATGCCCGCCTCCTGTCGCTGAGCTCTGCCTCCCATCGCTAAGCTCGTGCCTGTCTCCCGTTGCCTAGCTCGCGCCCTGCCCTTGTCGCTGTTGGAAGTCCCCCGTTATTGCTATTGCCGGAAGCCCTCTTGTTATCGTCGCCGAAAGCCCCCTCTAAAAGCCGCCACTGCCTTCTTCCTCACATAGCTTTTTTTTATTTATCAAGCGAGCATGTGATTTTTACGTGTAATTATTTTCTTTCTTTATTTTTTTTCCTCTTTCATCATTTTTTTTTTGTGTCGATGCAAAAAAAACTAAGCCTAATCGAATGCATCTAAGACAGCTACGATGGATGGAGGACTTTCCCTCCCATACGAAGGGGTCAGTTTGGTTTGTCTTTTGACCTGTCAATTAATTTTGACTCAGTCAAGTGGAGCAACAAAGTCAAAAGGTAAACTTGAAGTATCCAACACAATGGTCCGTAGAAAAAAATCCTTAAGAAATTTTTAAGCCGGTCAAATCTTCATTGTTGCTTTAAAAATTCATGCTTGCGTGGGTCCCTGCCTAGAAATCGCGCTGTACCTTGTCCACCTACCAATCACCATCATTACCCTCGTATAACCTTCCATCAACCCACACTTGTCAGTTGTCCATAAATCAACCCGAAATCATCGAGTTCTCTTTCCAACCAGAAAAGATAGACAGCCAGTAATGCATCATAAAGTCAAAAGGTCACAGTCAACGCGACCTAAAAGTGACGTACGTAGCTCGTTGAGTTGAATTTCCAGATGTTCCACTACTTTTGTGAATGTGATTTAGTACAATTAATTATATAATTAACCACATAATTAGTATAAATTAATAAGAGTTTAGCCATGTAGGGCCCCTGCTTATCAACAAATTCCTATCAAAAAGTTAATTAATTAATTTTAAGCACTGCGGTCGTGTTCTTGACCAATTAATTAATTCTTTTTGCTGCGATTGAGATGACAGGGTCCAGGGTTTGACTCGGTGGTCTCGTTCTATTGTGGATAAATCAAAAACGCAGCCGTGGAATCTCCTAGTCAACAGTCACGCGTAGGCGAGTACTCATCATCTATTGCAATTTTCAGTTTAGTCCATTAATTGTTTACTTTTCTCAATTTGGCCATAAAATTTTATATTAGTACCCCAAAACCCACTCAATAAAAAGTCTAGATTTAAATAATTTTATGTATTTATATAATAATTATTGTTATAATTAATTGTGAATTCCATGTGTGTCTATATATATAATGTGCCTGACAAACATGCCGGTAAACAGCTCACATTCTTGTCCTTGCCCTTTAATGCTCGCGCTGGTAACGGCAGCTGAGCCTTCCCCCCACGACGACAAGCCCGCTCTACCCTCATCGGCGAATCACGCAGCCATCGTTGAGTTCTCTTCCGTCCTCTTCCTCCTTGTCCACGGTTCCATCAATTCCAACAGGGGCGCGGCGGAAGCGGACGCGACGGTGAGTTGAAAGATCCCACTTTTGGTATTTTGTCTCACGGCATTGCGCAGTGAGGCGTCGCTTTAGGTCTCGGAAAGGACCTTGCATTTGGCGGGCCAAGAAGACCCGATCGGTCTCCGGGGGGGCATAAGAAGGGGCTCTAGAACTCTTTCAGTGGCGGCGTTTGGGCCACGGTCAAGAGCTTGGAGGACGCGGGCGGATGCCAAGAGGTCGCTGCGATCCGGGCCCGTGCGGTCGAAGGCGGAGACTGGAGCAGTAGTGGGTTAGAAGTGAGGAGGAGTCGCCTTTGTGGGCCACTTCAGGGTTCCTTTCGCGCCCACCTACCTATCGCTTTCTGCTCATTTAAGTTTGAGTCGCTTGACTGCGATTGGGCTTCGATTACTTGTTTCGCCTCTTCGTTTTCCCCTCTCCTTGTGTTCCAAGCTGTCGACTTTTATCATGTTTGATCTTCTTCTGCAAAAAAAAAAAGAAAAAGAAAAAAAACCACCGGTTTTGCTCTTCTCAATTTCCTTTGTTTTGACAATTTTTCATCTCTTCTTGTGCGATCGCTTTAACTAGCTTCCTTTTCCATTTTAGCATCCATCTTTCTGCACTGTTCTCCCTTTTTTTTTACTTGTTTCTTCTGGTTTCTAGTTCTTAGTAAAAGATTCTCCTTTTCAATCTATTTTTCCTTCGTTTTGTCGCTTGAAGCTCTTCATTAATTCAAAAGGCTACCTTTTATTCTTTTACGACTTGAATTGCCTAGTTCCTCCACTCTTTTCTGATTCAGAAGAAATTGCCCTGAATTCGTGTGGTTCGCCGCCCTGTGTAGAGCTATGGGGTGTTTATTCTACATCAGAAAAAGATATAGTCGTAGAAGAGGGGGCTCTGCCCTCATGCCGAACTCGGTGCCCATTTACTCTCCTACGTCTAACGAGGGGACGACCAGATCACAGCCTTCAACGGCTGGGAAGCAGATAAGCAAGTCCTCGGGCTCGGCTTCCTCGCAGCCAAGCATTTCTGAGTTGTACCAGGAGAGGGCGCATAACCTGCGTGTTTTCCAGCTCAAGGAGCTTCGAAATGCAACCAAAGATTTCAGCAAGCAGCTTAAGATCGGCGAGGGTGGGTTTGGAAGCGTGTATAAAGGTTTTTTGAAGTCTCCCGATGACGAGGGAGATAGGTTAATTGTGGCAGTCAAGAAGCTCAATCCACAGGGCTTACAGGTATATATTGTTGTATGTAACATTCAGTTGGAAGACTGAAGTCCATAAAGCAAATTGCCAACATGTTTAGGTCTTTAGTTCTAATATTTTGATAAATTGGACGTCTGTTTTACTTCTTGGAGTTCTTGAGATTGCTTATTCAATTCCTTTTAAAAGTGCAGGCTTTTATTTAATGTATGATATGGTGATAAATATGATTACATCTTTGGGAGATCTCCTGAATCAGTATCACCTAATTATTTCTTGAGGTTGCAAGCAGCACTTATGATTAATCTGTTTTGTTTACGTGTGAGAGATTGATTACTTAGTTATACTACTTCAATAAATTGGACATCTATTTTACTTTTTCGAGTTTTTGTGATTGCTCATTCAGTTCCTTCTAAACACTAGGCTTTTATTTAATATATGACATGAAGATGAATGTGTACATTTTTGAGAGATTTTCTGAACCACCATCACCTCATTATTTCTTGAGGTTGTTGGCAGAACTTATTATTAATGTTTGTTTTGTTGATGTTTAAGAGATTTCTTATGCACTTAACACTGACTGCTGTGTAGGGTCATAAACAATGGTTAGCAGAGGTCCAGTTCCTTGGTGTTGTTGAACACCCAAATCTTGTTAAGCTAATTGGATACTGCGCCGAAGACTCTGAAAGAGGGTCACAGAGGATGCTGGTGTATGAATTTATGCCTAATAAGTCCCTTGAAGATCATCTCTTCAATAGAGCATTTCCACCTCTTCCCTGGAATCTGAGACTGCAAATAGCCTTGGGTGCTGCTGAAGGTTTGGCGTATCTGCACGAGAGGATGGAAGTGCAGGTTTCTTCTTGAAAACTTCTTTGTTGATGCTGGATTTCAGTGACTCAACATATACGGAACGCAATTACTGATAATTATATATCTGAATAAAATTGTTTGTGGTTGTGTGGGACAAATAATGTGATCTCAAAGGAATGCCTAAACTTCGTTGATTTGATCCTGAGAAAAAAAAAATCAGTTCTAGCATGAATTTTGATTATGAGCTCATCTAATTAATTCTCATGGTTATCCTGGCCATTGTGATCCTATTCCTTGTTTTAAGGGTTTTAGGGAAAAGAAGCACGGTGCAAAGTTCAGGAAGCAATAAGCAATACGTTTTGTTTTTCATTTACATGCCATAATTTTAACTTGATACAATGTGGATTCAGAGTAGGATCATATGATGCAATTTATGAGCCGGAAGAAAAGAAAAGTTTCAACTATAGATGACAGAAGTTATAGAAGTGATATGAATCCAATAAGACGATTACCCAATGGGGCCCCAATATAATAATACTGTTATAAAGTATAATATCCAACATTATCCATGGAAGTATGAGATTAAGAACACTGACTAACTACTTGAAGACTCACTGTAATTGGGATATAAGTGTTGGCATCCTTTTGATACCTACATTGTAATAAATAAGGTAAATAACAGCTTTGTTGGGGCTATGTTAAATGTGTTAAATCTAGATCATTTGTGTATACATGCCTGATCTAATCTGACTGTCTTTTTTTAAGTTCAATTTATGTATCTGGCTATTGATATAATTTAACCTTCTTGTTTATTAAATGGATAGCATAGCTCAATCAGTTGTTGTCTTTGTTTCAGTTAAGGGCATTTGATTATTAAAAAGGTTGGAATTTGGACTACATTTTTGTTATCGAATTTGGACGTCATTCGAAATTAATTTCATATTGCAGTTTCAAGAATCATTCCCCTTCAAGATTTAGGGGAAGTATAGTTAGAGACTTTGTTAGAAAACTGCTTTAGTCTTGAAGCGTGCATTAGTCAATGAACTGTAAGCATCGATGTTCAATCTGCATAGCTGGTTCTGGTAATCCTTCCTTGTTGCATATTTCATACTAACCTAAATATGATAAAATTCTTTATCCAACAATGCATTTGCATTTTGATCAAGTTGGCTGTTTAACTTTTCAGTTATTTCCTTTTATCAGTAATTTTTGATTATAGCATACTGAAGCCAAGGGATGTTTCCCTTGAACAAAGCATCTATCTTTTCCTGAACATCTTCTGGGATCATTAGCTAAGGACGCTAAGTTTATCATACATTTGAATGGTATATCTATGTAAAACATTGCTGTGAAGTTGAAAAGATCTTCGATGAAGTTCAATTTGAACAGTTACATCAATTCTTTTTGACTAATCATTTGAGCCTGCGGGCAGAGATGCTAAACTATTCTTCTATAACAATGTCGACAGGTTATATATCGCGATTTCAAAGCTTCTAATGTTCTATTGGATGAGCAGTTCAGGCCAAAGTTATCAGACTTTGGTTTAGCAAGGGAGGGGCCATCAGAAGGCCACACTCATGTGACAACAGCGGTATGTCTGTTCTTCAGAGACCTGCATCAGTGATATGCCATGCCTCATTGGCTTTGCTACTTGTGTCCAGGTGATGGGGACTTACGGCTATGCTGCTCCAGACTATGTGGAGACGGGCCACCTTACGACGAAGAGCGACGTGTGGAGCTTTGGAGTCGTGCTATACGAGATCCTCACCGGCCGGCGATCGATGGAGAGAAACCGTCCGACGAGAGAGCAGAAACTCTTGGATTGGGTGAAGCGATTTCCGGTCGAAAGTGGAAAATTCAGCATGTTGATGGACCCTAGACTCGAAACCAAGTACTCGCTTCAAGCTGCTCGGCTGATTGCGAAGCTGGCTGACGCCTGCCTGTCGAAGCTTGCCCGAGAGCGCCCAAAGATGAGCCAAGTGGTGGAGAGTTTAAAGGAGGCAATGCAGCACCAGGACATGGATGGCCAAGCGCAGCCAGCTGAAGAGAATTCATTAGTTGACACTGAGTTGAATGAGGAGGCCAAGCCTGGGCAAGAAGCTGGTGGTTTGACATCTGCCAGGAGAAGAATGCTTCACCTTGCAAAGTTGGGGGAGAATTTGAACCTCATGGATAGGAGAAGATTTGTGCTGATGAAACCTGCAAACCAAACATGACGTTTTTGCTTCGTGTGTTCTCTTTTTCTTTTCTACTTTTTATCAACTTTGTTTCAACGTAGATTTGGATGTGCTCTAACTTGAATGCAGCGTAACCTAAAACTTGTCCAAAATGTGATCCCGGCTGAAAAATGTGAATAAATATAATATAATATAATATATAAGATTTAGTGAATTTATTATCATTAATCATTTTAAATAAGCTCATATTAGTTCAAGTTTATCTAGTTAATATGTTAGTTTATGCATTAATTAGGTCGTAATAAATAATATTAGAGTAAATTTAGTCTTAGATA
The DNA here is from genome assembly GCA_027563935.2 of Costus lasius. Taxonomy (NCBI): domain Eukaryota; kingdom Viridiplantae; phylum Streptophyta; class Magnoliopsida; order Zingiberales; family Costaceae; genus Costus; species Costus lasius. The sequence goes on from CM050453.2 coordinate 11,962,314, forward strand.
TGATGAGAAACTAATAGAAAAAGAGTGAAGAAAATTAGTCCTAATATTATAATTAAATTATAAAAAAATTATTTCTTTTAAATTATATTAATATAATATAATTAACATATTTTTTAATATAAAATTATAATTATTTTTATAATATTATGCAATTTGATTACAAAGATTATCATTTTTATAGAATTTATTATACTATTTATTTGTTGAATTTAATCCATATAATTATGTGTAAAATAAGTAACTTATACTTATGTGCCATAGCTAGAATAGGAAAAACTTTCCTAGCCAGTGAGGCTTCATAAGAAAAGTTAAGTACAGTAGCCATTTGGCCAAAAAAAATATTTTTTTCAATAAAAATATTAATGATGATTTACACGATGATAGCTATCCAACGGTATCAATATCATCGTAGATGAATGTACGTTACAAACATCATGGATAGAAAGTACTATAGTAATAGTAATTCTATCCACGATGTTTGTAATATAGATTTCTCATCATAGATATATCCATCCACGATGATATTAATACCGTTAGATAGCTCTTATCGTGTAGATTATCGTAAATATTTTTATTAAAAATATATTTTTAGTCGCTAAATAACTAGCATGCTTAACTTTGCCGGGTATAGGGGCTGCCCATGAAATTTTTTCCTTGGGAAGTTTTATACTGTTACACCGCATAGTATGTGAACCAACGCACTCATATAATTTGTGGCTATCATTCTTCAATTTTTATACTGTTACACACTCATCCTGTGTGTCACGCCCCGGTTGGATCGGTCTAGAATTGGCGCTTATCCGCTTCCTAGAGCCGTCTGGCGGAACACCGGAACGTGATCGCGCTAGGGTTTCCGGACCGAATCTCGTCCCCCAAATCAGAAACTCTAACTTCCCCGAACGATTTTAATCCCAAATTACAATTCACACGAGAAACCCTAACCCTAATCAAATTAAGAAAGCCGGAAATAATCGGAACCCTAATCAAATAATACCTCTCGGTCAACTCAGATTTTGACCCAATCTCGCAGAAAATCCGCCTAGCTGACGTCACCACGTCGTCAGCCGCGTCCGCCGCTCGATTGAATTCCTTCGCTGACGTCAGATGACGTCAGCCGCCAATCTGAAATTGAATTTCGAAATCGTTGTTCCGGATTTTGACTCTGCCGCTCCGTTGACCCGCGTTTCGAACGCCGGGCGTTCGGAACTCGCGTCATCTTCCTCGCCTTCGACCGAACGCGAACGCCGCTGTGCTCGTCCGCCGCCCCGCGTTACCGGAGAAGAGGACGTCTTCGACGGGGAAGGAGGCCACTCGCCCTAGCTCGTCCTCGTCGCCGACTACCCGGCAGCCGCCGGTTGTCGTATGATGCCGAGAGTCGTCGAGATCGTCGCCTGATGCTGGATGAAGAACAGAGAGACAGAGGAAACAGGGGAACATCGGATTGAAGAGGAAAACTTGGATTCTATTTGATAAAGCTACAAAACCTCTCCTCACCCTCTTCTCTCTCGTTCCCTCACGTCGGCGACTTCTTTCGCCGCCGATTATAGATCTTCCTCTCTGGGCCGCGACGCTTGTCGTCGTCGTCCCAACTCTCTTCGAAGCTCTCAAAGCTTCGCACGCCGCAGCTCACTCCCGTCGCGATCTCACGCTCTCCTCTCTCGGAACTCGATCGCCTCCCCGATGATGGACCTCCCGTTGGTGCCTGCTCCCCGAAGCCCTACTGGTTAAATAGAGTTGAGGCGCCGCCTCTTCTATTCTTGGTGCCAACCGGGTCTTCCGCATCCGCTAATGCCGCTGAAGCCGTCGCCTCCCTCTTCCGAGTCGTCTGCCTCTGAGCCGCCAGCGTCCGGTTGTTGCGGTGATGAAGACGCCGCTTCTCTCTTTGCCGCGTGCGTTTGGGCTTGGGTCCGGCCCACTGAGCTTTGGGCCGGACCGATTGAACCGGGGCTAACACTGTGGCTGTGGGCTGTGGCTGCGATTTATTCTTTTTTTAAAAAAACGAAAACGTTACGGCCAAGCCCCGCTATACCAGGAAAGGAAATCGACCTCATCGGTATCCGTCAAGTGATAGCCGCCGGTTTCGATGGCGTCCGCCTCTTTCTTTCTCCTCGCGCCGCCGCTCTCATCGTGCAATCCTCCCCTCCGCCGCTGCGCCGCCCTCGGCCTTCCCTCCTCCCATAACTCTGCGCTGCAGCGGCGACTACGCCGCGGCCCGCTCCGCCCTCTCGCCCAGGGCTCCGACCTGCTAGGCGACTTCGGAGCCCGAGACCCGTTCCCCGAAGAGCTGGCGAGCAACTTCTGCGAGAACGTCCTCGGCAATACCGATACGCTGCACCGCATCCTGATCCCCAGCATCTCCGCCCTCTCCCTCGCCAAGATGAGCTGCGAGCCCGGCTCAGCCTCGCAGCAGCCCATCTCAACCGAGGACGCCGAGAAGCTTCTCAAAAAAGTAATTCTAGATCTACTACTTCCCCCCAAGAATTTAATAATTCTTCGAATTTCAGTCCCAAATTTTTGCTTCAACTTAGTCAAGAAGTCTTGTTCTTGTATTTTGTTCCTGATAATCTACGATTTTATTCTTGATTTCACAGGTGGTTGGTTGGAGGCTAGTGGATGGCGATGGAGGAAGAAGAATCCAATGCCTCTGGAAAGTGAGAGATTATGGATGCGGCGTAGAACTTATTTCTAGGATTTATCGCGTTGCAGAAGCAGCTGGGCATTATCCAAATCTTCTTTTGGAACAAACCAACCAAGTTAGGGCAGAGTTATGGACTTCTTCAATTGGTGGGTTGTTATTGTCGATTCTGACCGTACCACTGCCCTTTTGGCTTGTGTTTGTACAGTAGATTGAAAAGGCAAATGAATGACATTGTTTGAACTTCGAAACCTGATCTTAAGACTATAAGAGACTGCATATCACAGTACTTTTCGCTAGTTTTTCAGGAATATCTGAAACATTGGTTACTCTTATCTCTATAATTGAGCATACTCTTTATAGTCTACATTCCTTATGGTTGTTTCTTTTGCTTTCAGCAGCTTGAGGTTCTATATTTCATGATCTCATACATTTTTTTTAAACAAATATTTTCTTAGATGGTGGCTAGATTTGTTCATCACATGCTGCGGACTTCAAAACTTTCATTTTGCCTAATAGTAGCTCCTCGACTCTTTCATCATGTTTCTCCATGCTGTTGTTAGTTAGATGGTTCTTTAATCGGCAAGTCCTTCACTAGCGTTTGAAATTTGAGATGAATTATAATTTCCTAAATGTGCACCTCTTGATTAATTTCTTAATTGAAATAAATGTAATTAACTCTTATCACTATATTATTCCTTGCAGGTGGCTTGAGCATGAATGACTTTATTGTGGCAGCTAGAATAGATCAGATCAAGACACTAGATCTTCTTCCTAAGAAGAGAATATGGGCATAGTCATGGAATATCTTGTTGCATAATGGCGATACATGAATTACAATTTTGGCAACAGTAAGCAATTGTGAAAGCCTGAAACGTATCCCATATTGCACATTGTTGTAATCAAATTGCGGTTAAAGTTCCTTGAAATGCTTTCAGTTATTTTTCATTATTACATTTCAAATGAAAAGAATGATAGTCGATTTTCACTAATCACCTTGATATTGTCATTGAAGATAGTTGAATGGTGAGCAAAATCATATGATTATTTGCCTTCATATAAAGTAAGAAATGGCAAATTAATTGTCTCCCCCACTTGTAGTTTGCTTTTGTATTCTCTTTAGTTTCTCGCTTCCCCGAATGTTTTTTCTTACTCTCTCTTTTGTATTCTCTTTAGTTTCTCGCTTCCCCGAATGTTTTTTCTTACTCTCTCTTCCAACCTCTCCTCTGTCAACCTATCTACATCACTTCCTCTTGTCTTACTCTACTAAACTTTGAAAGAGACTATGAGCTAATTTGGGGCTGATTCTGCTTCTAATTTTTGCTGGTTGAAGAATTATTAGTTGAAAGGTAGCTCTAATTGAGAGAAATAGAAACTGTTTGGAAAACTACAAGGGCTGGTCAGCAGAATAAAAATACTGTGCTATTTAATTAAACAAAATAAAAGAACTATACATAAATATACATATACATTTCTAGACAAGTGAAACACATGAATTCATTGTTAAGATGCACATAAATCATTAGCAATTAGCAACGAAACAATTATACTCAAAAGAATATTGGAGACGAGCAACAATAAAAGTATATTCAGTACCTTTAGCATAGACCCAAGTCAATCAAGTCATCCAAGAGAAAATGCTAGCAAAGTTCATGATATATGCAATGGATGGATATATGCATTTTAAGCATAACAATACGTACATCTCTTTTATATAGAAAATTATGTGGATCCGCAACTCTCTGTAAGAGAAAATTTTGCCTTAGTGATTGGCATCACATTCAGACCAACAGAGAATCCTTCTTTTCTGGTTCCAATTCCCCTTCATGACCATGCTCAGTTTTACATGATTTGAAGAACATGCAATTCATTCACTATGACCTCAAGAACAAGAAGCAGCGCGTGGAGGTATGCAATGAAGAACGCCTCCCCTATCTAGATGAGAATTCACTTCCCCCATTGAATTGTATTGCGTAATCACTCTGATGGTTTATCAGCACCGGACGAGGCGGATTAGGGGTTTGCGTACGGAAATAGGGCTGGAGTAGGGAGCGGCGGAGCTAGAGCTGGGAGGCTGATGGACGCTTGGCGGAAGGAGGTGGCTGCTCGCTAGGCCTGTAGAGGAGAAAAAGCGAGCTGGGGAAGAGAAGACGGCTCGGCTGGAGGTCGCTGCTCGCTACCATTTCTTCAGTGGGAAAAGCTGGAGGTCGTTGCTCGCTGGCTGGAGCTGGAGCTGGAACAACGACGGTGCTAAAAGAGATCTGGATGACGACGAGTTTGGACGCAGAGGTCAGTGAGGCTGGATCTGGAGGTCGGGATCTAGCGTTGGAGGTCGGCGGAGCTAGCGATTGAGCTCGATGAGGCGCTAGAGGTCAGTGAGGAGCAAGAGGTCGGCAAGGCGGCGGAGGTCGACGGGCACAGTTCCGGCGAGGCGTGGAAGCTGATTCGGGAGAGACGAGCGTCGAGGCTGATTCCCCACAGAAGCAGCTAATCCGTTGCTTCTCTCGCGCAACCGAAAAACGCTGGTGCACTCAGCATAGCCACCCCAAACATCCACTTCTGCGTAGAATCAGCTGGCCGCACCTCCCCAAACCAAGCCTAAATCACTCCATCAATAGCCTTGGTTTGGCCTCATAAGAATGTGGTATCAAAACCTGTAATATCAACTTGTTTTAACAAAATCTTTTCCTCATGAAATAAGTACTCCATAGCCAGAATTCTCCTTTGTGCGCAATAAATGTTCCTCACCAGGGAGCCTAAGGATTTTTGTATGTCTGCATGCAATGAGCATAAATAGACTATCCTGCATTGATCATTCGTTAGTAGTATTAGTTGTCATGGAATATCTAATAATTGACCTACCAATCAAAACAGGAATATTTTGGAAACCCAAGGCCATTGTCCTACTACCAACAACAAGGGCAGGTCAAATAACTCTTAAGGAGCTGAAAATATGAAAGTTTTCATTCTAAGTGACCCTCTTAATATCTTCGCACCGCTAACTTCCATCCAGATACAAAGAGATTCTGAGCCTATGGAATCAGTTCAATTAAGAGTACATTTGGTTAAATAGAGTCAATAAGAATACATTTCAACTAGCATAATTTTGTCGTCGCTTTTGATGCCACAAAACAAAGGATTGAGGTTCACCTTCAATGAGGAGGTAGTCGAGAAGATTTGAAGAATTAAGATTAATTTGGAGAGAGAATATTTGGTCATTTCTTGCCTATGTTATTTAGGCACTTAAATCACATGCCTTTTACAAATTGTTTTCATTCACAATTAGCCATTTTTATTATTTTTTTGTTTTAATTAAATTTTGTACAAATCTTTAGATAAGGTGGTTGCAAATAAATAAAGTAGACAATAATAAATAAATAAATCCTATTAATTCCTTAATTTTCTCTTCCCATTGTATTCTATTCTGTTATACTCGCCCTTGTGTCTTATCCCCTCCTTTCTTGTCCTCTAATCTGACAAAGGGCAAAGGCTGAGCTGCTCCACCAGTCTAGTGCTTGGTTGATGCAAATTTACTTGACCGTCATACAGTATTTGGTGACCACGAAACTAAATGTCATTTTATTATTATTAATAATTTTATGTGCTAGAACTTATTTATCTTCTAATAAATTGTAAAGCGTTAAAGACGTTATTGAGCCCAAATTTTATTTTGGTATGATTCAAAATTATTAGCAGGTTCACTGTGCCTCTAGCTATGCAAGCAACATATAAAGTCACAAGGTAATGATTTTTTATATAAGCCCACATTAGTACCAAATTGCTTGCTCAATACTAAATATACTTAAAGGGAATTTCCATATAGGACTATTTGCACCCTTTTGCAAGCAAGTATGTTGCTTGCAATCGATGCAATGGCCATCCACAAAAGAGAAACATTTTGCAGCTTTAATCACCATAGTACAATGCAAACAGATGGTGCAATATATTTGCATCAAGATATGAAAGTAAGCAAAACAATCCCCGTCCCCACCACCCAAAACGAAGAATCAAACATGCCCTTCATACCAAGAAATCCCACTCAACTCAGCAGAGGCAGATAACACGCACCAAACTACCAGAGGCTGACCAAAAAGAGGACATCATAATAGTGAACCTTTTACAACAACATATTGAAAATAATAGGGTAAAGTGGTCAGGCGCCTGTTTTAAAACATCACATAGCATGCAGTCTAAATGACCAAAACGGCAATAATGGCCGCCACCAACCCCAAGCTCGTCAGCCGCCTCGCACCCTCTGCGCCACTCTGCACGGCACAAGACACATGACCATGATTAATAACAGAAGAAGCTTAGCAATTCAAGTTTTTAGCGATTGTTTTGGACATCGCATATGTTCGCCAGCAGGAGAGCAATGTGAAAGCTGACACGAGTTCGTCAGCAGTAAAAGAGCACGACCATCAATGTCACGGTCTTGTTTCTTTCTTTATCAAAGCAGTAAAAAAGGGCGAATATCGAGGCACTAGAAGCACTGATTTACCGTCCGATCTCGCCAACCGACGGCTGGATCCTTTTTTTCTACACTCTTACCAGAGAGTACACACCGCGACTCGTGCTCGAAGACTGAAGACTAGGTTGCGTTTGGTGGCCTTAGCCTATGACATCACCCCAAAAACTTACCTACAGAAGGGCTCGAGCACGGGGCTGCATGGTCGTTCGGGCCCGCACTACTTCCGCCAATCAAAATCTTATGCTTTGAGTGCTTTACTGTCCAAAGGCCGGATTTAACCCTCAAAGTGAGACGGATTTAAACGAAGGTAGTAAAGTCCGCTCTCGCAGCCGTTGGCGGACGCGGTGCCGGAGCCAGTTATGGCATCGCGCAAGCTAGCGGTGAGGCTGTCGCCAAAGCTAACTTGCGCGTGTGTAACAACTTCCAAGGGAGGCCGCGCGTTAGAAGGGGAAGGAGACGCGGCTGGTCGAGGGTTATTCTTAACCGTTTGATGATAAAGAACGGTTGAGCATACTCGGCGTAAGGTAGCAGCGAGGGGGAAGCAAAATGGAGGAGTGCATACCGTATCAGCGGCCGATCCGCTAGGGCCAGGGGCGGAGGCGTCATTGCGCGGCGAAGAAGCGGCCAGGGGCGGCGCACTGGAGGCGGCCGGTGGTGAGGCCGGGGTTTCGCCCTTCCCCTTTTTCTTCTTCGGCTCTGGCGGCAACGCCGCCGACCCCTTGGTGGGCTTCGGAGGGGCAGCAGCCGGCGGTGGGGTTGCAGAAGCGAGTGGGGCGGGCACCGGGGGTGGCAATGCAGGTGGAGGGCTCGGCGGCGCGTTGATGGGGGCTGGGACAGGAGGGGAAGAGGAGGGCGAGGGCGCCAACGCGGGAGCGGAGGTGAGAGGTGCAGCGGTGGGAGGGGAGGAGATGGGGCCGGCGGCGGAAGGGGAGGAAGCAGCAGAAGGAGCGGGAGATGGGGTGGTGGATTTGAATGGGGCGGCGGCGGAAGGGGAGGAAGCAGCAGAAGGAGCGGGGGCTGGGGTGGTAGATTTGAATGGGGCGGCAGCGGGGACAGGGCTAGTGGATTTGATGGGGGAAGCATTAGGGGCGGGGGTGGTGTGCTGCACGGGGGAGGCAGCCGGAGCCTGTGCGGTGGCGGAGGATAGGAGGAACAGGAAGAAGATGGTGAGAGCGGTGACCCGATCCATGGTCACTCTGCAAAGGCAGGCAGGGAGTGTGAACGTTAGCAGAAATCCAGACCGGCGTTCGGAGTCTCCCTTCATATAGGACGTGGGTGCATCTAAGGTTTAGGATCCTATCCAACCTTCATTGTAGTTTTGTTCCCATCGAACGGTTCACAAGAAGAGATGTGCTGAACTCGAACTACGTTGACGCGTGTGATATACTAAGAAATGGTTCTCGTAAAATGCTTCTGGATAAGATCTGCACACCTGGTAAATGAACTAATGAAGAAAGAAACAGAAGCGGTTAGGACACGTGTCGCTGCCACTCTCGGTGGGTTCTGAGTCTAACCCGAGTTCAGATCGTGGCAGCCCAATCAGAAATAGGACTAATGGGCCAAACTAGATTATTGGGCCTTTTATTTGTCCTTCAGATTTCCAATCGACTTCGCCGGACCACAGGATTAAATCTCTATTTTACACACATCTCAAAGCACCATGAACGTACACGAAGCCTCCTATTAAAATTGACATGAGGGGCCGACCACACAAGGCCGTGGAGTCTTGCGGATTCGCCACGTAAACGATAGGGCTGCCAAGTCGGACCTCCTCGTGAGTCCTGACCATTTCTCTTCACGAGCCCCAAAGGCCAACACGACAGCAAAGAGAGAAAGAGAGACAGAGAGAGGGGCGGAGCGCATGCCGACCGCCGCTGCCGCTGCCGCTGCGCTATTTCGGGTTCCGTTCCTTTCGAGGCCGCGCCCTCCGTCGTTGCTCGCCGGGTCGCAGCTGCTGTCGGTCCCAGTACGGCGGCAGCTCCTCGTTTCCCCTCACCTCGCGCCATCTGGGACACCTAAGCCTCAGCTGCTCCATCTTGTCGCGTGCTCCGCCTCTTCCTTTGATGAATTCGATGCCAAGATCGGAAACAAAGA